>VZRJ01013344.1:1212665-1424000 GCA_013397565.1 Ptilonorhynchus violaceus
TTTACTTCTTTGAAATAGATCTGGGGGTTGAAATTTGAGGCTGGGGGTTGTTAAGAGATGAAGGATCCTCTTCTTCATCACTTTGACCTTTCTACTTCTTGAATTTTCACAATAGAAAATGACCCTTGTACGTTATGTTCTTCGCTTTTCCATCCTTGGATGAGTATTTTAAATAAGAAAATTAATAACTGTCTAACTTCCTTTACATCTGTGTTGTCTGGTTCTTGTTACAGATACAGCTGTGCAAACACAGGATGGCAAATAATTATTCCTATCCACTTCGGGCCTAGCAATTATTAACTTTCTAATTAGTCCTAGCTGGACTTATCTATTACAATTATTTCGACTAGTTTTTACAAAGCTATCTTTAGGCAAATTTAAAATTTTTAAAATCTTATGTCTCACCATATGTATGCAAACCTTTGTCCATAGAGAATTTGGCTAAGTTTCCCAGCAATCGTTCTTATGATTGAAGACATTAAACATTTTTTATTAAATGACCTTGACACAAAGACCAGGACTATACTCATGAGATCTACTGATGACATTCTCATCACCGTGGAGAGGAACAGAAGTTTCTCACAGGAAAAAGTGAATGCTTCTGGTGTATGAATAACAGTAATCAGATGAAAATCACCAATGGTATAGACTGACTATAACACTTAGAAACTGAAGAGAATAAAGAAATATTGCACGTGTTGTTTAACTGCAAAATGACTATGAACCATCAATGTAAGGCAATGTGGAGAATATTATGCTGGTTTCATCACACTAAATATTTCTAGTACAATTCTACAGGGCTTCTGTAAGACAACATTTTGAAATATACAAATTATTACATCAGACTGGACTTCATACAAAATCAAATGAAAAAAAATCTGGTATAGTCTACCAGTAGAGGTGGTGGACACAAACTTGCTCTAGAAAACCAATGCATTGTTAATGGAATATAAGGTAGCTTTTGACTGCCCCCAGTGTCCCCAGATGATTCCCTACTTATGGATTTGGGACTAAATAGACAGAAACGGGTTCTGATTACAGCAGGAATGGCACAGCTCATCTGCACACAGTGAAATTCTTCTCCCTTCTCCCAAAAATACTTAGATGCAGATTCAGACTTAGATCGAGACTTACCCTACATTTTGGGTCTACCATTAGCAAATTCAGGAACACCACCAAGTTGGGTCAGAGGTTGATCTGCTGGAGGGTAGGAAGGCCCTGAAGAGGGACTTGGGCGGGCTGGATAGATGAGATGAGCTGAAAGCAACAGTATGAGGTTCAAAAAGAACAAGTGCCAGGTCTTGCACTTTGGCCACAACAGCCCCCATCAGTGCTACAGGCTGGGGGCAGAGTGGCTGGAAATCTGCTCCGCAGAAAAGGACCTGGGGGTGCTGGTTGAAAGCCGCTGAACATGAGCCAGCATGTGTCCAGGTGGCCAAGAAGGCCAATGGCATCTTGGCTTGTATCTACAATAGTGTGGCCAGCAGGACCAGGGCCGTGATCATCCCTCTGTACTGGGCACTGGAGAGGCCATACCTGGAGTACTGAGTCCAGTTCTGGGCCCTTCACTTCAAGAAGGACCTTGAGGTGCTGGAACGTGTCCAGAGAAGGGCAATGAAGCTGGTGAAGGATCTGAAGCACAAGTCCTGTGAGGAGTGGCTGAGGGAGCTGGGGTTGTTTAGCTGGAGAAGAGGAGGCTCAGGGGAAACCTTATCACTCTTTACAAGTCCCTGAAAGGAGGTTGTAGCCAGGTGGGAGTCAGCCTTTCCTCCCAGGTGACAAGTGACTGGACAAGAGGATATAGTCTCAAGCTGTGCCAGACAGGGACATTAGGTTGGACCTTACGAAGAAATTCTTCACAGAATGCGTGATTAAGTATTGGAATGGGCTGCTCAGGGAGGTGGTGGAGTCACCATTCTTGGAGGTGTTTAAGGAAAGATTGGACATGGCACTTGGTGCCATGCCCTAATTGACACGGTGGTGTTTGGTCATAGGTTGAACTCAATGATCTCAGAGGTCTTTTACAACCTAATTGATTCTGTGATTTGTGCTAACACGTAAAGCATGCCCAGAGTGTGAATTGTTTCAGACCCAAATTGTGCCACCCTCAAGCTAGCAATTCAATATCATGGCCAGTCAAGTGACAGTGTCCCACTCTGAGCTTTGACTTCATTTATTGTAATATGTACAAATAGTGAGTAGAGTCTGCAAAGCTCTATAGTTAACACTGCAACACAAAGTGGAGCTGCTACTCCATCCATGACCTTCTCAATAAAACAGTTTTAAGACAATACTGTTTGCCTGTTGGGAAACTTGTTAAAACTTCTCAGTTAAGCAAGATGCTTCCAGGCTCTAAAACTAAAGCAAACCAAACAAAAAACAAATTATCATTTGCATATATAAACCAGAAAAATTATAGATCCCTACCTTCAAAGTATTTTTACTGGACATATGATATTCTACCACTGAATCCACACCATGATGATCTAGTGTTATGTCACTGAATGTTTCTTGAATGTGTTGCACAGACATTTTACCTATGTACTTCAGTAGTCACTACTTAAAGTTTATCATGTGTGGAGTTTCATTTGTTAGTGTCCTGGGTTAGTTATATATTCTATTACCACCCACAAAAGCTGGATAAATTTCATAATTACACACCTGGGACTCCTTATCTCAACTGAGATAAACACTCCAACTGACAGGAAGCACTACCCACCCTGGTTATCTGATCTCAGGTAATGGCCCATTAGCACCACCCAGCCTGACTAATTAGCCTGAGTCCCTCCAGAACATTTCGAAGGACCTTAGGACTCCTCCAAGCTCCTTACCGAAACAACCAATAGAACATCGGGAAGATCCTTTTCCATTGTGAAAGTCCCCACTCCTGGGGGAGGTGCCAGCCCAGAAGCACAGCATAAAACAAGGGTTTTGGATGGGAGAAGATACCCTCGAATCGACGGGACTCCGCTCTCGGGACTCCACTCTCGACGGGACTCTCGACTCGACTCGACTGGACTCCACTCCTCGGAATTGGACTCAGCTAGCTACTCCACTCCACTCCTCGGAATTAGACTCAGCTACTCCACTCCACTACCAGGACTGGGCTACCAGGCCTCCCTGCAGGATCAGTGCCTAACTGGGCTGCACAGCTACCACCCTGCTCAACAGGGTGTCAGGTTGTACCGTGACTCTGTCGGTTTGTTTAAGCCAATGTTTCTGTATTACCGCATTTATTTTAACCTTTTTTATTAAAATTGTAATTTTGACCTAAAATCTCTCGAGGTATTCTGTGTGGGGTTAATTTCCCCTGCTGGTTTACAGCCAAACCAGCACAGTTAGTTAAAATATGGTGAAGTACATACTTTCAGATTTGATTATAGAAATTTACTATGACCATCCCTCCTTCTGGTGTCTGTTTGGCATAAGAACTTGTTTCCTCAACATTTTAGAGGTGGTGTTGGGAAAAATGTGTCTTTATACATATGGTTAATTTAGATTAGCAAAGGCTCTCAGACAGATAGAGAATCTTGGCTTTTAGAACAGAGATAAATTAAATACAATAAATGCTATTCTGCACAATAATAGTATTTTCTTTATTTTTGCTCATGGAAGAAAATATTATTACCAAGAAGAATATTACCTGTGGTAGGGAAAGTAATATTATTAAGCTGACTTTCATAAAAGTGAATGCTAATTATAGCTGCTAATCCAATGAGACACATTTCAGAGGTGTGCATAATCACCACAAATTTCACCTTTCTGTGAATATATAATGAAGCATCAGAGACTTATTTCTAAGCATATCAACTTCTGTCAAGAGATTTTCATTACATCAAACATTGATTAAGCTAAACTTAGGTCTACCATGCATGATATAGCTTTGAAGTGCTGGTAGGCATCATTTAAAATGTATCTTTGCAGAGACCTCTATTACAGTGTGTGAAAAGAAAAGAAGAGAATATTGTCAACTTGCATAATGTACTTGGAAAGTACAAAGTAGAAAGTTTTTGTGCTTTTTGTTAATTCAAATCTAGAGACTGTGGAGGACCAAAGGATAAACAATGGAGATAATTATAATTAGTGCTTTTGATGACTGTTGTTTTTATTCATGCAAAGCTCCAGTTAAACTGGGATCAACTTGTCGCGCTATTAGGATCTGCGTGGGATCAACTTGTTGCGCTATTAGGATCTGTGTGGGATCTTCTGTGTGGGAACAAGAGCAGATACATTTACATACCCTGTATACACAGAAGAATATATACACACTGTACGTGTACATACACTGATACAGGGGAATGCTTCCTTTTAAAGAGAGAGTCTTCATTAGTTTATGCTAATATATAAGTTTATGCTAATATAAGTTTTCTATTACAGACAAATGCTATTCTAGTAATCTAGTCTCATTTAACCTCTGTGCCATAGCATGTATATTTCTGTCACAGCAATTTCTGTTTATTCACTTACTGAATAAAATACATGAATCCACATACTCCAACATGTTCCACTGTATCTTTATCTAGTTCTTGTCGAAATCAGTGGTAGCACATTCTCAGCACTCTGCTATGCTACACACGTAATATTACCTTTCTATTTTACATGGGCTGGTTTTGGGCAGGACAGAGCCAATTTTCTTCATAGTAACTGGTATGGGGCTGTTTTGGATTTGTGCTGAAAACAGTGTTGATAACTCAAGGATGTTTTAGCTGCTGCTGAGTAGCGCTTGCACAGAGTCAAGGCCTGTTCTGCTCCTCACCCCAACGCCACCAGTGAGCAGGCTGGGGGTGTGCAGGGATCTGGGAGGAGAAACATCTGGGACAGCTGACCCCAACTGGTGAAAGGAATATCTAACACGATATAGTGTCACGCTTAGCATACAATGATGGGGGAAGAAGAAAGAAGGGAACATTTTGAATGGTGTTTGTCTTTCCAAGCCACTGTGATGCATCTTGGAGCTTGGCTTTCCTGGAGATGGCTGAACACCTGCCTGCCCATGGTGAGCAGTGAATGGATTATGCAGTTTACAGTGGATTTTACTGTTATAGTCAGTATAAGAACCCAAAGAATACAAAAATGGTACTCAGTATTTCATTAATGCCCAGAGAACCTCCTGTCTTCAAAGGCAATAAATCTTTTGAAAGAAAACAGAATAATTCTTCAGTTTGTAGGAATATCCTCTGGTAAGTTAAGTTCATTTCTTACAGCACTGAGACACCGTCTTCTTTCACTATTTGTAATAGCAGTTTAGAGCACTGCATCTTCCAGGAGGCTTTAATTTTATTAAAAGCCTTTTTAACACAATACTGTGCTCTGAGGAGTCTTGCAGCTCTCAGTACGGTCAAGGGAAAACTGAGGTGCTCAAAATAAAGCCTTTAAAGCAGTTATTATCAGGTTGGGGCCTCATGTATTATTTTTCATATTGAATAGGATTACTATTTTCTAGCTCTTTACTATCGCTATGCTGCTGAACCACCACATCACCACTTTATAAAACTTCATACAGAAGTTTTCTAGTACTTGGTTATGTTCAGGTTCCTGTTGTAGTCCAAGCCCTGGTGCCCCTACAGTCCTGATCAGCTCTCAGGGACAAATGCAAAGGTAACTCTGAGGAATATAAGGACTGTAACTGAGGAGTTGCATACTCCAGGTTAACTCTAAGTCCAGCAGTGTTACGGAGGGTCATTTTGCAGCTTCCAAGGAGGATTCATGGGATGAAATACACTTCCAAGCTGACTCCAAAGGCTCCTTCCACAGGCAATGGAGAGAAATATACTCAACTAGGAAATTGTTCACCTCAGTTCCAGGGACTCAGTTAAATTGCCTACACAAGTCTACTGACATTTGTGCTAGGATATGCCACATGGTCTTCCACTGATGTGCCAGAAGGGCAAAATCCTATTGCAGAACCTACAATATCGGTGGTCGTGGGTTTTTTTGGAAGTATCAGGAAAGCAGTTTCAAATATCTGCCAAACCCTAACTTTTGGATGCCTTAAAGCATCTCAGACACCTTTAAAGACCTCAAATTTGCCCTAGATGTCTATATGAGAATAAGATGTGCCCTAGAAATGCTTATTTCTTTCCTTAGCAAAGATATTCAAGGGTAATTAGATCAGATACAGATCACTGCAGTCAAGTGAGATGAATACCACTCTCAGTGGCAATTAGATACTGCCTTGAAAAATACCAACCAGAAAACATAAAGGAGTGTTTCTAGTACTACTCTCCTGCCCTGCCTGCAGCTATGCTGTAGTAACTGAAACTGCAGAACTTCCAGGTCTTTATACTGGGGAAATCATGGGGTGTCTGAATACTCTGGCTTGGGGGCAATAGATAATGCTGTAGTTTTTGGTTTTCTACTATTTTTAAAAGCGTATTAAAACATGTAAAGGGCCTTTGGTGTCAAGGGACACATTAGAGGGGTGACCTGGAGTGGCACATTTATCAGGTCTGTTTGTGCAACTCTGTGAGACAGGAAACCCTTCAGAAACTGAAGTGTGCCAACTGAGCATTGTAATGGAGTTCCACGACCTGTATTATGTTTTGGGGATGTAATTTCAGTTTATGAAGTTTGAATGGCAGACCAGATTACTGGAGAGGTCATGTCTGCTCCATGAAGTGTTGCCAGAGCTGAGAAAGGGTTGTCCAAACTAGCTTTAAATAAGCAAGGATCCTATTTGGCCAGGCAGTTTCTGACTCTCTAGAACTGCTGCACACGATCTGCAAAGGCAAAATCAAGAGATTTTCAAGAGAAATGTCCAAAGAATCCTTATTTCCTTGGAACTGGGATATTTGGAACTGGGGTATGAATTAAAACTATATCTTTATTTTCTGGTTTTAATTATACTCCTAATGTGGGGAGATTGCACTTGTATCATTACGTGCTAATATTTGGTCAAGTCTTGTTGATGAATTGCTTGCTTGTTTCTGTGTTCAGTCCTGCCAATCACAATCTGGAATAAGCAAGTTTATATTTTTTATTGAAATGTAAAAACATATTGTACAACGAAAATCAATCACATGATTTCCTTCAGTAAATCAATAGTACACTATTTTACTAGGATTCACAGGATAATTAAACTGCTGAAAAGTCTACTGAAAAGCAAAATGGATTTTTTTCTGTAACTGAGAGCCAATACCTTAGAGGATAATATCTCTGTTAACAAAAAAAAAAAAAAAAGGGAGATAATTAAAACCTTTATAAAGCATCTGTCATCCAACTATACTCATTAGGGATTGTAAAAATAACACAGATTATAAGACATAAAAACAAAGTACATCTGACGTTCCCCCCAAAATAAAACAGAAATTTTAGAGAAAAAATATATAATGTTCTAACCTTTGTATAAAAGCACAGATGAATTAAACCAAAAAAACCACCCAAAACACAAGCCTATAACTTTGAGTACAATACTGATGTGTAAACAAGACTATCATCATGTAACATTTGCTGAGAAAAAACAGAATGATGAGATACAGTGCGGATCACAGATTATTGCACTTTAATTTCTAAATGAGCTTAGACATCTGTGAAATTAAAACCCCAGGGCGGACAATTTATGTGACACTATGTTGAGAAAGGAACAAAGCTTTGAGATGCAAATTCCAGCTTTCCATTGCGTCAGAACAGGTAACCTTGCAAACAACCTTCACACAGACCAGTCTTCTCCACTCTGACTGATGTCTCCCATATGTATCTATTTCTCCTCTCCGTTTTCCAGTCAAGTTGACAGCAATTCCCAGTTCATTTTCTAGAGAGACTGATAAAAGCCAGGCTGGACCTATACCTGTTATTAACCTCTCTTGTACCATTATTACTTATTTTTCTCCTTTGAGATAAGCAGTTACATTGCACTTGCTGATCTTTGCATGGGATGTGTTATTACATAAAAATGGTACTGCAAATGTCAGCCTATTACTGGGTCATTAAAGTCAGGTCATGATATTTGAAAATTTGATGTTCTTAACCTTTTCAGGAATTAACCAACATATATTATGGGATTATTTATCTTTGTTTGTTGTTTTTGTCATCGTTGTTGTTGCTCACATCAATTATTCATGAACACAAGGGCTTATATTATGCTATAAAAAGCCATGAAATCTAATTGATTTATTCATATTATTGAAACTATCATTTAATCATTAATAGTATTTACATAATTATTTTCACTTACCAGTTTGAGTCTCCTTCATCATTGTGAAGGAACAATTTTGAGCTCTGTATATGCACAAATAGTTACTCAAATATCTTCAATACACATGCACAATAGTATGAGATAGAACAAGATGGAAAATGGCCTCAAGCTGCAACAGGGGAGGTTTACCTTGGAAACTAGGAAAAATTTCTTCACCAAAATGTTGGAACAGGCTGCCCAGGGAAGTGGTGGAGTCACCTTCCCTCAGGCCATTTAAAAAATGGGTAGATGTGGCACCTTGTGGAAATGGTTTAGTGGTGGACTTGGCAGTGCTGTGTTAATGGTTAAATTTAATGATCTTAAGGATATTTTCTGGCTTAAATAATTCTATGATTCTATTATTCTGTGATACACTACTTTTTCTATATGAATATAAGGCTTTTCAGCCTATCATTATCATTCCAGAATCTTCTGTTATGTACACCTTCATATTTGTTACAAAACAAGGCTAAGTAATGGATATTTTTCATTTTCAATTGTAAACTAAAATATTTGATAAAATATATCTATAAAAATGGGATAGCTTGATATCTTGCAGATATGAATGAACTGCAGATCTCAGCTAGTGCTTGAAATACATCACATGATAGGCGTTCTAGGATGCCAGAAATCATGATACTTTCTTATATAACCATGGCCCCTGAAGACAAATATCTCTAAAGTTCATTAGTTTTTGCAAACCCAGCATCATTTTGTGCCAACAGCTGGGGAAAAAAAAGCATAAAAAAAAGAGATGGTGTTCAAATACTTGCCATGTTTGCTTTGAATTGGAACCAAAATTCTTCTGAGAAGTCTTTCAGAACAGAGTTTATCAATCCAGACTCCATCTTCTACTCAGGTAGTCAAATTCTCTAAATAAGTCAATTCAAGATTTTTTTTCTTGACTTCTCTACATACCACAGGAGTATATGATTTCTGCAGGCAACATATTGAGTTATCAGTTGTCAACCTTTTGGGTATCTCATTAAAATTATTCTTATGTAAACAACATACAGAGAATATTTTTTCTAAGCGTATACCTAAAATTTTACTATGTATATATTTTATTTCATTTGTTCAATATACTTGATGAAAATATGTCATCTATAAAGTCTTCTATAAGAACCTTTTTTGCTAGTATAATAATTTTGGGAAAGTTACTAAGGAGGTCTGTGTATATATTTTCACTAGATTCTTATACATGCATTTATAGAGGAGTAATGCCAATGGCATGCTGGCCATCTGCTGTCCGGCTTCAAGAAGTGAATTGTCATTCTTCAACACCAGGAAAATATGATTCTTTTCCTGGTATTTTCTTCATGGATAAATGCTCTCGAAAATTTAAGACAACTCCCAAAGGTACAAATCAGTTTTTACAGTGACAATATTAAAATCCACCTAAAATATGCAGTTGACTATACCATGCTAGAGAAAATGGTTTGTGTGTCTTTTTCACACTCCTGAGAACCGCTACTGAAACAGGGCAGTTTTACAAAAGATTGGTTAAAACAATCAGCAGTTCTTAAACTCAAAATGTGAACTGTACAAATGTATCCTATTGTTATAGCAATCATTCTCATTTATGAGAAAAATGGCACAAAGCTGTCATAACTTGTATGCAAAAAAAGCTATTAAAAAAAAATCACACAGTAATGACTCCAGCAGTCATGAAGATCTAAGATCCAGAAGTCATTATTTACATTTCAGGGAAAGTGAATGGGCAGGGTGTGATAAACTAATTGTAAGTATGAATATTTTTATGGAAAACTTTTGCTTCATGTTAACACAATAAGATTTTGCCTCAGCTGCTGATGTGACACAGCCAGCCAGGAACAGTGAGAGCTGGTATCAGAAGGCCATTCACAGAGGGAAACATATTATTCTTCCTGGCAGTCCTGTGGTGGAGAAGTTGACTCCAAAATGCCAGCAGTATGGCTGTTCAGAGAAAGGAGAATATGCCTTGACTCATTTTTCTGGGGCATTTTCTATAGTAAACTCTTTTTGCCTCTTGTTATTGTGTTATTACTGCCAATGCAATCCAAAGTCAGTGGAATGCTGATCAGAGATACTACAATACTTGAACTTTTTTTTTAAGAAATCCTCATTTTTTCATGTTTTTCTTAGACCTATGGACTAAGTCACGTAGTTCACAGGTGACTTGATCCCATCCATCTATGAAATCTCTTAGACCTCTGAATTTCTTTTTAAGACAGTATCTTCACTTGACCATTACTAGGACAAGGCTGCATAATCTACCTTTACTTTTGAAATAAACATTTCTCCAGAGTTTTGACCCTTCGGGGAAATATTCCCTTGAGACACTTGAGAGATAAATTGTCTAAATGAACTTTCTAATAACTTTTTACACAGTATCTAATTGTGGACTAGCCTAGCAAGCAGCCTCAGCAGGTGCATTTCTATCAAAACAATTTCACTGCATTTTCTATATAATTGAATTCAGTAAGTTGTGCTGCATCATGATGTTTTCTCTCATTATAATGACAGCTGTGATATATTGCAAGTTAGTTCTTGAGTAGAAGAAAAAAGAAAGAAGAAAAAATATACATTTCAACTGTAATTCTTCAAACCAAGCATCCAAGGGAGATAAAAAAATCAAGCAACAAATCATTAACCCCAAGATACATATCAAATCATCTGAATGCTAAATATTTTTGTTCCAGAAGTACCTAGGCTGTTTTTAGAACATTCACCATATTAGGAGTAAAAAAAGAAATGTTTTAATATTAGTATGTGCCCACAAAATATTATTCCTTGCAGTAGAAGTGCAAAAATTCTAAAGAAACTTATGGTGTTCTTCAGTTTCTTAGCAGTGAAACTAGCTCTAAAGTTCTGCTTGGTGGTGTAAATAAGGTTTTCTTTCACTTTTCTCACCAGGAACACCCATTTCAAAACATTCAATAAATATAAGCAGAAAATATCATATGAATCAAGTGTCATACTGTAACTGCAATTTGCAGCCATTTAGAAAGTGTCCTAAGAATAACTCACTCTTTGAAAAAGGAGCTTATTCTCTAAAAAAAAAAAAAAATATAATTACTCTGTGTCTACATCTGTTTTTAAAAAAGTATGTGGAGTGATGTACTGTCATTGAGAACAGCGACTACAGAATTAAAAGCAGCTTTTACAGTCCACTGTATTAAGGTGTGTTCAATTTTCTAAGAGTCAGAAATAAAATTCCTCGAACAGGATTTATTTTACTACCATAATTGTGACTTCTTACTCTGCATATTACTTGCTCTTTGTAAGCATTTGTAGCACAACACATAAAGAGTTAATGAAATTATTAGGCTATTGAGTAACTAATTACTTTCTCATTACTGGTTCTCAAAGATTTCACCTATTTCATCTGAGCTGAGAAACTGCTATTGTTCCAAACATCTTTTTAATGCTTATTAGAAGAAGCAGTTATATTATTATCTTATACTCCCTCAAAACATTTTGCCTCTGTCAAAACCTTTTAGATACATTGAACTACTATTTTTCACTACTTAATGTTGTACTTTTGAGAAACAGAAAGAATGATGAAATTAGATACTAAAGGGAAAAATTCACTTGTGGCAGAAAGGCAGGCCCAGGGAAGAAAAATTTATATTACTTGTGTTCATCTTAGGTAAGGCCCTTAGCTCCACATGGCAGAGCGTGTAGTGTATGTGCTGCTTCTACATCCTTCATCTGAATGACACGCAGACCATATGCACTTCTCAGTGGTCAACAGCCTATTCCCAGCTCTGAAGTGCTCCTCTTTGCCTCTAATGTCAGCTAAAGTTTCTGGCATAAGAGGGTAGAAGGCAGGAGAAAGCTACCAGGAAATAGAAATGCATACTTATAAGGAGATTGTTTCCCCTAAGGTAATTTGTCAGATTTGCTGCTTGTTCACTGCACAGGCTGAATTTTTTGGAAAGATGACGGCAGGAATAGGCTTCAACATTCAGGCTATAGCACTGCCTTTAGTGGCAAAGCCCATTCCAGGCTGGAGAGTGGACTAAGCCGTTGGTCTCCATTGACTCAGATAAAAGTTTATAAACATGACATATCTGGACAAAAAGACCTTTTGAGAAGTCAGGAGTAGCCAAAACCTCCATTGGGCTTGGCATATATTGCAGAAGTCTTGTGACAGATCTGTGTACTTCTGGCCAGCAGAAGGAGAAGAAAATTGAGTCTCAGAATTCGTTAAATACCATAATTACAGCAACTGGACCATGCCATAACTATGCCATAACTGCCTGTAGGTGAGTTAGGTCAGGGGATCCCCAGAACGCAGGTAAGCTGCCCACACACAGGCATTATATGTGAGCACTACCTAATTAGCTTGGGACAAATGAATAAAGGCCCTACATTTAGTTACTTCATTGCAAATGTCTACAATCTGGAACTTTACTTGGGGCACAGCTCAATCAATTACTTGACTGATCACTGATCTTGCTTTCAGAAAACATGAATTCTGGCTAATCTTTCTTAGAGTTGTTGAAAAGAAAATCTGAATACTATAGAAAAGAGGAAGGGAGGTACAATGAAGGAAATATATTAAGAACAGCATTTTCAAAGGTTTTAGGAATTATTTCTTCAAGTAAGTATCCATTTGTTTCCAAGCATTTATGAAATGTTTTCACAGATTTGTGGAAGGACATTGCATAGGAATCAGGACAAGTTTTACAGGCATCATTGTTCATCTTTTACAGACACGTGAAACTTATAAAAGTTGCCAATCCGTGCTTACTCTAGCAGAACTTTAATGCACTCATGAAGCAGAAAAATGCATTTAAGGGATAACACAAATCAGATTTAATAAAGTTTTGGCACAAACCTTAACATGATACCTACAATTTACTATAATCACATAAAATATAGACTAATTCAAAATCTCTATGATTTGCTGTAGGACAGATTATTAACGTAGTAGCTAACTAGCTATGAGAGTCTCAAGTTTTTCTGCTATGTGCTAGTATTGCTGACTCTTGTAAAGGAAACTATTGTTCTTTCATTTTTGTCCTTGCCAATAACACTCTTGCTTTTCTAGTCCTAGCTATTGCCACAAGGAAATTGTTATAATCTCAGCAAATGATCAGAAAAAGTTTGTGTTAATTCATATCAATTTCTTAGCACTTCATATTAAATAATCTCAATCAAAAAGAAATATTTTTAAAATGTTTGGATTTTTTGTTTCTAGTATTCCAGCACCTAATTTTGACTC
Organism: Ptilonorhynchus violaceus; assembly: GCA_013397565.1. Lineage (NCBI taxonomy): Eukaryota > Metazoa > Chordata > Aves > Passeriformes > Ptilonorhynchidae > Ptilonorhynchus > Ptilonorhynchus violaceus. The sequence continues at coordinate 1,226,051 of VZRJ01013344.1, forward strand.
TTAGATAATGAAGACATTGTCTGAAATTTATGTGCTTGTATCAAATCATCTTGGAAAATATTATCTCAAAACCTGCTTTATCATGTATCACTTTTCCCAAAAGTATTTACATAGTAGCAGTCCTTTTCCAGATATGCCTTTACCTATGTGTCATCCATTTTCCAGTTCCATATATTATGAGGATTTCCAGAGTTGAAAAATCACTGTAAAATAGCAATTCCAATTTACACTTAAAAGTTTTGTCTGTCCTGAAAATAACTCCAGATCTAAGGAAGTGAAGCAATTACATAAATTAATACAGGTTTAAGGGACCCACATATCATGATCTTTAATTGAAACTGAGTTCATGTAAAATTAAGTGGACTAAGGTCCAAGACGGCACCTTCACCTAACCTCTCAGACAATAGGTATGTGGTTCATCTGATCCACAACACAAGTGTCTAACATTTGCTTTTATGCATGGCATTGGGGAGATTTTTGGATGAACAAGACTGTATTGGGTTTGCATGGCCAAGCTTTGGGGGGAAGGCTACAAGGGTGGCTTCTGTGAGAAGCTCTCAGAAGCTTCCTTCATGTCTGGCAGAGCCAATCCCTGGTAGCTCCCTAGACAGATGTGCTCCTGGTCAAGGCTGGGCCAATTAGAAATGATGGTAACGCCTCTGTGATAACTGATTTAAGAAGAAGAAAAATGAAACTTATTGCACAACTGTAATTCCAGCCAGAAAAGACTGGAGTGAGAATGTGTGAGAGGAACAACTCTGCAGACACCAAGATCAGTAGAGAAGGAGGGGCAGGAGGTGCTCCAGCCACCACAGCTGAGATCCCCCTGCAGGCTGTGGTGCAGACCATGTTGAAAGAGCTGTGCCTCTGCAGCCCGTGGAGGTCCATGGGGATGCAGAGATCCACCCTGCAGCCCATGGAAGAGCCCACATCACAGCAGGTGGATGCCTGAAAGGGGGCTGTGGGAGGCCCGTGCTGGAGCAGGGTCCTGGCAGGGACCTGCACACCCGTGGAGAGAGAAGCCCATGCTGGAGCTGGTTCCCTGGTAGGACTTGTGACCCTGTAGGGGAACCCACACTGGAGCAGCCTGAAGGACTGCATCCTGTGGAAGAGTGACCCAAATTGCAGCAGTTCATGGAAAACCATTGCTTGTGAGATGGACTCACACTGAACAAGTTCATGGAAAACGATATCCTGTGGGAGGGACCCCACCCTGGAGCAGGGGAACAGCTTGTCTCCCTGAGCAGCAGGAAAAATGAGTGATGAACTGACCATGACCCCCATTCCCTGTCTCCCTGCACTGCTGGGGGAGGAGGAGAGCTGGGAAGAAGGGAAGGGTGGGGTAGAAGGTGTTTCTAAGGTATTATTTTGCTTCTCATTATCCTGCTCTGATTTTGTTAGCAATAAATTCAATTAATATATCTAATTTTAGGCTGGTTTGCCCATGATAGTATTTGGTGATTGATCTCTTTCTGTCCTTATCTCAACCCATGAACGCTCCATTATATTTTCTGTCCCCTGTCCAGCTGCAGAGGGGCAGGATAAAGAGACTGTGGTGGGTGTCTGGCATCCAACCAAGATCAACACACTACAAAGACAAAGGAGTCATCATGGGAACAGAAACAAAAGAGTAGCTTTTCCACCTCCCACGAGAAGAGTTACATTATCCAGTGGAACTATCAGGACTTCTGTTCCTTGATTTCAGTTTTGCCCTTTCTGCCTAACATTGCTGGCAGTGCAACGGCATGGCTTTAACAGAAAGACGCCATGTGCCTGTGCAATCCGTGACTTGAGAACTGTCAGATTCTCATGAGGATGCAAGCTTAAAGCCCCTGGAGACAGGAAGAAAAAGTTCCAGATATTCCATATTCCAGTCCTGAAGCTCTACTCCGCCACTCAGATAACAACTTTTTGTTGAGAAAATTTTGGCATGTCAGCATGCGCTACAGTGTCTCCTAAAATGCAAATTATGTCATAAAAAGTGAGATGCTGATGAAACTCCCTGAGTGGAGATAGAAACAAGCTGATCTATGTGACCCTATCAATGTATCTTAAAAGCTGATGTGCCATTTCTTTTCACATTTTGCCACAGACCAGATGTGCTTTGATATGCAACATGTTTGAACAGCTAATTAATATTTAAAAGTGTCATTCTGGCATAAACTGTATAAATATACATTTGGAATGCACAACATCTTGTCAAATACAATTTTAAAAACATCTTGTTCAGTAAAATGGTTATGAAGGCCTATATGGGTTGCATATGATGCAAACACGTCTGGATTTAAGGAAGAAAACAAAATTCTATTTTCTGTCGTTGTTGCTGTTGCCTCCTTCAGAAAATGAGATTCACCTTTGAGCATTTAAACATATTGAAAACACATTTCCAATTAACAGCCTTTGGAAAAATATCCATTACATCTATTTTCTTTAACGTAGAAGGTTTATTCTTCAAAGTCAGAAGTCATTCATAAAAAATTCCTTAGAATACTTTCAATGTTTTAATTTAAATACAAATTTTAAGATTAAACCAACTACACCTCCTTGAAGAAAAAGAATGCAGTAATAATTTAGTTTTGTAGAAAAGAAAAACAAAATTATATATTCACTTCCAAAATAGTACTTAGTTTGAATAAATATTTAATATTTATATAATTATATTTTCAGTAAACTAAATCCAACCAAAGAGTTTATACATTTAAAATCACAACAGCACTATTTTCTAAAAAGGTGTTTCTCAGAAGTGTTCCATCTACCAATTTTATTAATATTTATTTGGCAATTAATTTCAATTTCACTTTATTTTGGTGTTGGCACCAAAACTGGACCTTTTGCAAGGAAATCTTTCAAACACTTTCTTACAGACAAAATTTACAAAACAGAGCTGAAAGGCATGAGGCTTTCAGCTGCCATACAATTCCAATCTAGCAGCCTTTAATCATAGCTGCAGCTATAACAGTACAGAGCATCAAGGGATGGTTTCCTCTGAGTGGAGTGGTTTCCTCTGAAGCTGAAGCTGAGGCTGATATTGTGTTTGTATGAAATTGCAATAGGGTAGGCAATGCCATGATGCTCGGTGGTTGGTTGCCTTTTTAGCTTTACGCGTTCATTGAGGTTTAGCAGCTCACTGAGTGGAAGAATGTGGATGTTCAAAAACTTCTTAAATTTCATAGCCAACATCTTCAGGAACTTTTCTGCAGCACTGGGTACAGTACAGCTGCAATCAAAGAAGACCAGCCATAACATTTCCTTTTTAACTAATTAGCTAACATTGAATATGATAAGCCACTTATGGCTTTGTAACTTTTCTCTGAGAGCTATATTCAACATTTCAGAAAACATGATATATGTATCTCTAAGTACAAGTGTAATCACAAATAGTTTTGTGAGCAGCAACTACATTGGGAAAACTTTTTTAATCCAAATATAACAATTAATAACAAGAGTAAATTAAAAAATCAGGATGACTAGGCACCTACCAGCTTTTCATTAAATCAGGGCAGTTTGAGGAGCTTCACATGTGAAAAAAGTACTTTGTAATGAAGAGATCAATGGCGTGAGAAAGAAGGGGTGAACTGACTATTTTAATCATAAATTGATCTCTTTTATTCAGGTCATGGACAGTGGCAATATAACTGAAGGAGGCATAGTTGAGTAGCTTTGTAAGCTAAATATTTTCCACAAAATACAATGAAAAATGTAGGGTGAGGAGAAAATAAGTATAGATCAAAGACAAGAGTAAACGATTATATTTTAACAACTTATCCTAATAACAAACGCATACTTTGCTACAGTATTTAATGCAACAGTGATAATACATAGCACATTTTACAAAAATACTAAACAGCAACTAGTGATGTTTTGCATGAGAACAACTAAGGGTCCATGTAATTTGCCCCACATCATACATATAGGAATTTTAGATCTTTGCTTCCAAGTGCTGTGCTAAAACTTTGTCTTTCTCATAAGATATTAAATATGTCAGATGAATAATTCTCTAAAATACTTATTTGTGCATATAGGTTGCAAAATAATATAGTTTATTAAAAACATAGATGTTCTATATTTTAGGCAGTAGCCTAGAGAAATAAACTATAATCAATTTTCTCAGGTAATGAGTCTTACTTAGTCAAAGCTTTCCATTTTATTTTGGTTGGAGTTTGCTTTGAAATCAGATATTTCTTAAGATTTTGAAATCAAACATGTCCCCTTCTTGGCATGATTTTGTACTTTCCAAAGCCCCACTTGGAGTTGTTCAGCTGTTATATTGTTCTGTGAAGCCACTGAAAGCTATGCTGTTTTGCCCTTTTTCAAGTGTATTTTAAAATCAATTTTTCCTGCAGAAAATGTAATGCATCTAATCAACTTTGGGTGACTATATTTAATAAAGAAGCAGTTATGTATGGCACATAATGGTTAACAGCAACATGTTGATTTATTGGGAATCACACAGAATTGCTGACTCCCAGAGATGCATTCAGTTACATTATCTATTTGATAAAATGTCAACCATAGATATTTAATTATTAATATAATCACAGTTTAAAAGAATTTTTTAGGATGCAGTCATTACTACACGTCAATCTTTTTCTTTTTTCAGTTAATGGGGTTTTTCATCATCTTTTAAAACTCATAGATTACTTTTGTACAAAGAAGCTTCATATCTTAGATCACCAAGGAGTTTCATGAGCTCATATGAGCTTCATGTTCTGCAAGTTGTATATTTCATATATTTTTCAGTGAAAAGGAAAGGAAGGGAGGCAACAGCTCAGTCTATGGTTTTGGAGCTTTTTTATACAATGCATTAGTTGGAAGACTTTCAATAAAAAAAAAAGGAGGACTTTTTCTACATGTAGAGAGGAAAAAGCAGATATATTTTTGGTATGTACACACATGGACACTTCCAGCCTGAATGATAAATATATAGATATATAGATATATAGGTGAAGTAAACAGCACCAGTAAAAAAAATTCTTTTAAGTGGCACAACTTTATTTTCTTACTGGCTCTAGAACTCAAAGTGTGAATTAGCTCTAAACCATAAATAAATTTTTTTAAAAAGTTGAATCACACCTTTTGTAAAAAAAAAAACATGATAAAGGAAGAGATGTTGACATTTCGCAGACTTTTCTCTCTGAATCTGCTGTTACAGCAATGTAAATTAAAGCATTAGCTCATGAACTGTTTCAAGAGCAGTCTTTCAAAGGTGATCATTTGAGTTTATTAAGGACATTGTCACTGTTCTCAAACTATGTCATTGAAACAACTTTGTGTTTTCTGTAGTAAACAGTTATGTATTGCTGGATTGCTATGTTGAAAAGTTTATACCTTTCATCTTTGATGCACTTGCATTTCAGAGAAACATGAACTCTATTTATTGTGTGAAGTTTCTAAAGCCCTTCCCTGTGGAAGACAGATTGTATATAAACATAAGATGCTGTATCACAAAAGAGGAGAAATCTTCCTTTATTCATATTCTGTTCATATTTCTGCTCATCCTGACTCCTAATGAAGTAAATGGTAATGTTGCTGCTGACTTTGTTAGAACTGGAATGCGACTCCTCAAATTTGTCTCCTCTTACCTTCAAGAATCTCAAAGCATTCTTGTCCCTTTTTCTCAGACTCCTACTATGCTTATAGATTATTGTTCTTCCCTTACAAATTGCCCCTCAGGTAGAAAGAAGACAGTGTATCTTCAAACTCATTTTGTGCTTTCATTAAGGACTAGACCACAACGCACTTGGTAATGTGACTGCATGTCTGTATCACACATAACTTTCAGGTTCCTTCTCGCAGTAATTTACAGCTCTCAGCCTGCATTTGAGTTAAAACCATTTCCTTGATTTTATATCTAAATTGCTCCTTTAGCAAAAGAACTGGCCCTCTCAAAAGCCTATGAGTGATGGGGGCTGGTGGACCCTTAACATTGAAAAGGAAACCATTTGTGTTCCTCTGCCACCAGACATATGCTGAATACCTGCCTTTGGTAGTCAGATATTCTGAATGAATTCTAATGTGAGACATTATTTAAGGAACACATGTCTAATGGTATAGCTAATGAACTTCCAACTCCAATGAACATGAATCACTTCAACCTCTTCTAGTATAGATGAGATTACTTCTGTTGTAAAGCAAAATTTCTTGCAGTCCATGAATTCTACCTGCATTATTATTTGCCTTTTGCTTTTAGAGCAAGTACTCCCCATAAGCATTCAAGTTGCTATAATAAAATTCGTATTAAAAGAAGTAACAAACAAACAGACTTAGATAAAATGCACATTAAAAGAAGATGCTGGATATATGTGCTTTATTACATTTTGCAATAACAATAACCTAATCATATATGAGTAAATTGCTCTCTTCAGTCTACTTTTCAACAAGATAAATGAGAAAACTTGAATTTCCCTTCAAAATATTGTAAGCCAGACCTGTGAATGTTATAAAGAAATTAATTAGAATAATCTTTATAATAGATGTGTATTTAAAGCCAAATTTTGAAGGATAAATTTTCTAAATTCTACACATTACACATTTATTTTCACCCTTCTTTTTCACTGCCACATTTCCCTCCTAATAATTCTGTAATTTTCCCTATTTTTATCCTAGTATATAAACCTTTAAATACAGATTGCAATCCTGAAATTGAACTGGCCTACCTTATTCCTTTGGCATGCTCCTATGTGCCTAAATATCCACTGACATCTGGTAACAAGTCAGCCTGCAGCACTGGAACTGAAAATGTTATGAAATTGTAGTAGTGAAGATATCATTTAATGCTGGCCATATGCACAATCTGCTATGCAGGTTTTGCTTATTCTTTAAACAAAATCATCACCATATCACAGGTAGAGAGAAATACGGACCAAGATTTTTGAAGCATTTAGTCTCAGCAGCCTCTTCTTTTCTGGCTTTTGCTTATTTAGCTTCTATTTCCCAGTGTTCATTTCCCAGTGTTCAGTTAATTTAACTGAAATGTGTAAAAAGATTTAGTGTGATGGAAAATAAATTCTTCTTATTTCAACTTGAATAGTATATCTGTTTTATTAATAGGTGAGTGGTTGTTAGAAGATATATACTCATCATTTATTCAGGAACATATAAACGTATATGAATCATGGAGGAAGGAAGGGAAATAGTTCCCATTGTCACATTTTCAATACAGATAATACTTTATCAAATTTTATAAATCTAAGCTGGTCCATGTTTTATTTCTTCTCAACTGTTCATATTTTCCTGGAATTAAGCTTTTATTTATATATGAACCTCACAGCAAGTTTTGTTGTCTTACAAAAATAAGGGTTGCCATATGCCTTCATAAACAGAACTTTTATTTGCTTTTATTAGCTTGCTGCATCAACACAGAGCAGATTGTTTTTGAAAGGTATGGTTTCATATTGCAAAAGAAGCTCTAGAAAAGGATAGAAAAATGATATCATTTCAAAACTAAAGTCCATTTCAGGAGGAGCTATTCTTTGAATGAAGTATGATTATATAGGGCAAACTACAATGTCAAGACTACAGTATAGGAAATACTGGGGCTCCACACTACCATTTTTAATATTTTTTTCAAAAAGTAGTATAACTGGAAAAACATGAAAGCATTATAGTAATAAGCATATTGAAAATTATAGTAACAACTATACAGAACTATCTTCTCATTACCTTTTTCCTTTTCTGTTGCTCTGCACTTTTATTTGCAATATTTTCAACATTGAGCTCAAGTTCTTGATACCCTGGAAGTTACAGAAAGTTGCTCAATGCTGTATCAAAACGTATAAATGTATATCCATTTGAAATGGATATTCTTCACAACTAGATTAGATTTTCAATGATCTTGCTGACATTTATCTATTCAGAATGCAACAATTCATAAAACAAAACAGTTTCAATTCTGTTTGGATTCATAAATATTCTAATCTTGTTCTCACAGGTAAATAATGATAAACTGTTAATGTCGTTTAGCATTCTGAATTGATAATTTCAATTTATTTTCCAGTACACAGGGCAATATATTCTTTATTATTTTTTTCTTTGTACAGCATCATTTTGGTTAATAACAGCAAAGTCATTCAAACTTGAATGAGGAAGGTATGATACACCTTATTATCATTCCCCATAATACCTTACTGTTTACATAAATTTCTAAGATCCTTAAAAAATCATTGAAATGCTATGCTTTTTTTTTTTTTAGACAATCATAAAATTAGAGTACAGGAATTAGAATGTTGAAAGCTCAGGGGTAATCATATTTGTTATGCTGACTGCATTGGTAAGAAGTACCATGAAAAATCACAAGTAATAAGTTTTAAATTGTCTCAATGCATATGAATTAAACAGAAGCAAGACAATTTAACAGACTATTCAGTAAAACATCCTTACAGAAAAGGAGTATTCACATCATGCTGTTATCATGGAGAATAAACTATATACCAGACACTGAAAATTTTAGTGTTGCCATTAAATGAAAAGATAAGAATTAGTGTACCAAATCTTCTTTAATTAAGATGAATTAATTTAAAAATCAATAAGGAAAACTAATGTAATAAACTTGAAATGTAGTGGAAAATAGATTTTTCTAACCAGAGATTTTATAAATCAGCATTTTCTGAACATTTAACAGAAGAGTGTTTAGGGAGTTTAAAAATGTATATGTAACACTGAACAAAATGCTGATCTTAGTTTAAGAAGACAAAACACTATTTTTTAACTTCTGAAATTAAATGTTAGGCATTACACCATGTTCACAGTTAGTGAAAATACAAATAATTCAAAATTTCTGTGGGCAAAAAATAGCTATTTTTACTGAGCCTCTAGAAGTAATATCAAGATCAATTAGGTATATAATAAATTAGTGCTAATATCAAACAGCATAATATTGGCACATTTTGACTCTACGAAGCTAGGAAATCAGAAGTCTCCGGATATATCCTGGGTGCCCCAAAAACATAGGTTTACATTCAGTGGTAGTTTGAATAGCTGCCCCTTACTCTTCTCCCCATAGCTGGGGGAAGTACCCTGCATTCATCTGGAAAAGCTGTGTGACTGCATAGGAGAAACATTTATTTGAATGATTTATTTGAATGGTTGTCATTTCAGACAAGTCAGTTTCCCAGTCTCGATTTCTGCACAGCTGCACAAATGCCCGTGATAACACCGAACTGGTGCAGTGGCAGGAAGAGGTAGCTGGGGGTGGGACAGATTCACAGGATGAGAGACACCCAAAAAAGTTAATGATGAGTCACATCTGGAATCACATGAAAGCCCCATCAACATTGCAATAAATTAGGGTTGTTAATTAAGATATCTGAGTGAAAAACATACAGACATGTAGTGACAGCATTCCTGCCCTATCTTCCCCCAAGTATAATTTAATGAATTATGTAACACTGAAAGTCAAGAAAAAATCTAAAATTCTCACTGTTTATATGAACTAAGAAATCTACTATTAAGAAGCACGCCAGAGAAATCAAAGGAAGTTGTCAGGTATATCTAACAGCAGGAATTACAATAAAAAAATATTTCTTTTGTTATTTAATACCATTTTTAGAAGCCATGCCTTTTTTCCCTCTCTTTTTCAGCCTAGTGATGAAGCTAGTTCTGCCATTTCTTCCTAGAAAGTAGCAAATAAGAACACAGTAACATTTTTCTCAGTTTACTGCATTATTGTTTGGGGAACTAACCATGCACCTTCTGTTTAGATCCACACTTCATAGTTCTAGTATGAAAGTCTTCTGTGTTTTGCATGGAGATTCTCTGTTTACAGAGATGTCTTTTTCTCCATGATGTTTCAAGCTTCTCCTAAGATACAAACAGTTAAATTGCCATATTTTTTTCCTGGTCCCAAGAAAAAGGTACCCGTACACCAAGCAACACAAAATACATCTTTCAGGGATCCAATTTGTATTTCCAATAAAACAATAGTAACAATGACAAATAAACTAGAAACTGAGAGAGAGGGTAGGAAGGCACAAAAGGAACAACATGCTCTTTTCAAACATTGTAGGTCCCAGCCAGTTTACATCTGGGTTTTGGGAAACTGGAGCCCCTCTAAATCAGAGGTCAGAGAAAAAGGAATTTAGGGCAGACTGAAACTTTCTTCTTACCATCTTTCTTCTGTTTCTAGGATAGTCCTTTGGTTCAGATACTCAAATGGCGGATGTAATATTGCTGTTATACATGTGAAAGCAATGTGGCATGTAGGGCAAGAGGACTCTTAAATTACACACAGGAAATGTTTACTATTTTCCTGAAGGAATAAATGTTAAGAAATTGCCCTGAAGTCTTACATTATTAAAGCTAAGCAGCACAGGGTAGTAAGTTTCTACCTTATGAGCATTTCCATAGGATCCTAGTACATTCAAGCTCATTCAAGCACATAGGACAAAAATTAAGGTTCACCTCTATTATGCCCTAACTTCCAGGTGCTTGACTTTGAAAATCTCAATTATATTATTTTAATTTGTTTCTATATACAATATAGTATAAAGGAAGTAACTGGATCAGAAAGGGGCTAATAACTACATCATTGCAACTTGTTTGCTTCTGGGAACTCTTTTTATGTGAAAGTGGAAATAGTTTAATTTAATTTTCTCTTCATTACAGCATCAGGGACAGCTTGCCCTATTACTGAATGAATCCCACTATTAATGAACAATTTAATTGATTAAATAATCATGCAAGTGTTATTTTTTTTACTTATCTTTTATTTCAAATATGCAAATTATTTATTTATTTATTTATTTATTTATTTATTTATTTATTTTAGCTCGTCCCAATAACAGTTAGAAGCCTTATTTCATCTCCCCTTTACTTCAAAAAAACCATGATTTTCTCATGTATCCTCAGCAGAGGGAGACTAAGAAAATTCCCAGGCTCTGTGAGATAATGGAATCAACAACAGCAGCGACTGGTCTGGTTCTCTGAGAGAAAATGTAATAATCACATGACTTCTGGATAGATACTGATCCAGCACAAGTGAATCATTCAGTGAAATAAAGTCTTCTCTAGACTCACATGTTCAGCACGTTGACCTCAGTTTGCTCCCTCAAGTATTTGAATGCAAGACAGGCACCCACGCTCCAGAGAAAACAACTCCCACAGCTAGTATTAACATGGGCCCCATCTTACCATGGATATTTGAAAAAGGAAACTTCCTGTCCTCACCAAGTAAGATAGTACCAAGGTTTGGCTACATATTAGCTTCCACAAATCTGAAACTGCTACGCTAGAAACACAGTAGGTTGAAGTCCAGTGCTTGTTTTTAAATCAGGCACATGTAAAGTAGTTCATAATTTACAAAATAGATCTAATTAAAGACTTTATATCTACCTAAAAATCTGTCTTTCTTATGCCCTTAGATCATTCGTTATCAGTTGTAACAAAACTACACTCCAGAAGTGAGTTTTCATTGAATTGAGTCTGGATGACAGCACTCAAGCAGTTATCTTCTAGGTCCAAGATGTTTTCGAGGAAAAAATAGACTGAACAAGTAATTCCATGGTTTTTTTTCTTTTTATTTAATCTAATTTCATCAACTAGAAAGTGGATTAATTTTATGTCTCCCTGTGTTTGGGAAATACATCTGAATTCTAGATTTCCTGGGAGAGAAAGTAAGAATATGTAATGATCAATCTATGGTCTATGCCAGTTATTCCTTTAAAATATGGGGTAGAAGTAATCTATATTAAAAAACCATGTATAATTAAATAAATTTCTTCAAAAGAACACTCATTATTTAATTTAAATTGATTTGATTTAATTTAACGAAAAGCTATTTTAAAGGCCTTACGGCTGCAAAATGATGAAATGGGAAAACAGAGTTCATAGTAAGGAAAAAACAGCACAGCATTGCTGAGCTTTAGAACTCTTTGGAAATAAAAGTGAAGGACCACCTTAAACTTACCTCTTTCTGTTCTGCAGGTAAAAATTCTTCCCAAGCTCTCTTAATTTTGTAGAACGAGAAGACCGGATTCTGAGCTCCATTCTAATAATTTGTCACAGGTAGCTATGCTGTTTTTCATGGTTATTTTTAACCTTCTAACTTGCTGTTCTTCCAGTCATTCTTTTCATTCTGCTGCTTTCTCTCCCACTGATGACTTCACTTGTTATTTGTGTGAGGAAATAATGTAGTATTTGATTCATGGCTATTAAGGCTTTGACAAGCAAGCTTTTGAAATGTGAGAGTACGTTATGATGGTCTAGAAATTCAAGTACTGAAAATGCAAATAGCTGTTGTTTCCAAAGAAGTTTCGTATTTAAGATACGCTCACAATCTCTTCTATGTGTTTAAAATGGATGGAGATATTAAGTTCTATGATGGCATCTGGGAAAATATCTCATATTGGAGTAGTGCAGTACAGGAATGCATATATAGGTAAAGTGTAATTCTGCCCACATTTCTACAGGGACAGATAAATGTGAGGTATGGTCCACTAGGTGTTCTTGAAGGAAATCACTGTAGTAATTTAAAAGTAATTACACACTGTACTGAGGAAAACTAGGAGCAAGGACTCAAGCCTGAAAGAAGAAAGTAGATTGTCTGGCTTTTGGAACCACAATGTCAGCTGAATTAAATGAGCATTTAACACATTTGTTTCCTCCAGAAAGCCCACTGGTGAAATACGGTCATTACCTGAGGATATCTTCTTTTCTGTACATTATATGCAAATATACTGACCTTGAAAAACTAGAAACTTTGCTAGAAAGCAGAATTTTGTCAATGAGGTTTATTTGGCTTTGAAAAGGAGTATAATCAACAGATCCTCTAAAGTATTCTGAATGAGTATCTTCATTTCAGAAGTACTGGGGCTGAAAAATGAGAAATGCCTCTGCAACATTTATAAAATGAGAGACTGCTTCTTGCCTACCTTGTCAAACGAAATACGATGAGCATTTAATGAGTAGTAAAAGTGAGAAATGCAAGTATAATTATCTTATCTTGTCTCCTGTTCTGGTCTCCCACTTCAAATACAACAAGTATTCCCCTAGAAAAAAAAATTATAAGTATTTCTACCATGTTCACACCATGATCTGTGTGGAGAATAAGCTTTGCACTTACAGACATATTAACAGTACACCACCAGGAAACTCGTGCTTCTGTGTTGAAATTTACTGCTTAGGGTCTCAACAGGTTTTAAAGGTTTAGTGTTTCAAATAGGTCTGATCTGGATGGGTTGACAAACTGAATCTGCTGATAATCACATTAATTGCTCCAAATTGTGGAGATTCTTCACAGACATTTTTATGGAATAAGTAAGCGGAAAAACATTCTCTTATTTTTTCACTGTCTTGGAAATGACTGAGATAATTCTTTTTCCTTCAAATTTCCGTACACAGGAAAATAAACCTTAATCAGAGAAGTAAAATGTTTGGCCAATCAGTAAGCAGGGAAGAGCAGTGATTTATCATAGAAACCACTACATAACCTTGATTACCTATAATTTGCAAAAGCGAAAACTATGGAGATTTGTAAATAATTGAGGTTAATAAACTATCTTCCTCCTCTTCCCACAACATATGCTGAATTAAGGGCACACATTAGAAGTAAAATTATTTTAGAAAATTAAAAACAGCAATCATAACTTGTTTGTATAGGACAGATCTTTCTGTTTGACTAACACCTTCCTCTGCAAATCCTTAAAATTATTTCCATGGGGATATGGTGGATTAAATGACTGTACAGGGTAAGACTGGCAGAATTAGGTCCTAGGAGATTTCCTATGCTATGCTGTGATCCCTGAAGAGGAGGAGTAGGAATTACACTACTAAAATTATTAAAGCCAAATGGGATTTATCATTTAATATACACTTTAAGAAACATTTCTACATTAACATGAGGACAGACAAGATGACATGGAACTACGTATTTTACTTGTGTCTAATTTGACACTTTCAACTTAGTCTTTGACAAAGGTATTGCAGTTTAATTTTATTTTTAAATCTAAATCTGAGAAAGCATAATTATTTCTATTACTTGAATATATTATCAGCTCATAAAAGAAACCTGTTTACAAAAGGGTTGGGTTTTTTCCATTGCTTGTTTTCATTTGGGGTTTTTGGGGTTTTTTTGTTGGTGGGGTGGAGGGAGAGTTGGGAGAGTACAAAACTATGGCCTGTGGGAAAAGTAGAAACTGATAAATTGTACCGTGATTCATTTCAAGAAAAGAAAATATAACTCCCCACTGTACACTTAAAATGAGACATTTGAGACACTGAACAAAATGAATTTGCTTAATACAGCACATCAATAGAGAAATACGAAATGCAATAACTTGATACCCCATCCACTGTAAGTATCATCCCTTTACCTTACCTGCTTCTGCGTACGTTTTTTTACTGAAATGTAGTATTCAAAAACTATTCAAATGCTTTCTGTAAGATTTTTTTAGGAGAACAAATAAAGTATAGTAAGTGTGCCTCAAGAGCACTCTAGCCATCTTTGAAACTATAAATACTTTACAAAATTTTCTGTCATCCTGATTTCATTCATATAATTATAAGACACAAAAAGTTACACCTTGCAATCTGAGATATCTGCCAATGGCAAGTCAATGAACCTAGATGACCTAAAGTTCTCTTATTCTTGTCTTCTCTTACTTTTCATTTATGTTACTGCTTTTGTTTTGCTCTGTTTTGGGGTTTTTGTTGTTGCTTTTGTTGTTTAAATTAACCTATTAGTGTTTGAGACAGTTACAGGTTCCACCTACAGTGACATGTAACACATAATCCATAACAACATACTAAACCACATTTAAATATGTGATGGTGTTGAATTGCAGCGTTTCTGGAACCACTGTATCACTTAGTTCTGTGGTGTGACTGGAGAAGTGGAATCTGTACCTGTGAGGAGCAGAGATTGTCATGCTTAAGGGCAGATGTTTCTTCAATAAGTACAATGGTGATGAACAAGCACAACGTTGCCTAAGTAGGAAAAGTTAACCTCAAGTCACTTTTGGTTTTACTTCAATTTCCTTAATTCACCTTGGACCAGCTTGTTTTGTTTTCTTTCATAAAAAAATCACAATAGTTATATCTAACTGAAGGAGATTTGTATAATAACAATATAGAACATAATGTAGGAAGTAATTTCTGTTTGCACAAGAACAAAGTCTTCAGAAAAGCCCAAGAGTCAGTGCATCATCCAGCTGTAACATAGGTAAAATATTGCTTATAATCACAAGTGTGCCACCTGGTATGCGTTCAGGACCACTGTTACTGCATGCAAATCAGTCGTTATCATAAAAACACAATCTTGAGTTTGCCATTTCCTCATTGCCATGTGAAAACTAGGGTTTCAAACTGACAAAGCATTTTTTTTTCATAATGCAAATTGGATTTTCACACCTGCTTGGATCTCTGACCTTCTTTAGAGACCTATTCTTTTATTTTTATAGCCTTTGTATTTATTCATTTTATTTTCACTGTTCATAATTTATGTTCTATCTGTAGATCTCTGACTCTGGTTTTCATTTTCCTCTGCTTGTTTCTCTTGCTTGTTTAGTTTTGTATCTCCTTTCTAAGAGCTCTGCCATCCCATGTAGCTTCTACTGATTGAGCTTCCTATTTTAGCTTAAGCATTGCTTAAGGCAAGTGAGATGTCATGTGGCTATGAGAGGTTTCAGAGATATTAGCCAGGCCCCAGCCTGTGGGAACTCCTTCCCCAGGCAGCCCCATTCCCAGGAGCCATTTCACGTCCTCCTGCATCTCCAAGACATGTGATTCTCTCATGCTCTCCTGAGGAACCACTTCATTACAAAAGCCTCTTCTTCTCCCAAACCTTCCCAATAGATGATACTGACATTTTCAATTCAATTTCCCAGCACAGAGGTGCTCAAATGGGACAGACACAGAGGCAATGTCTTGGTTCAAGCTGTTCTACTCAAGCAAATGAGAAGGGAAAATTGGCTGTATCAAAGACCTGGTGAAAGGATTTATGAAAACCATGTAAGGCTGAGAATCTGTGATCATAGTAGCATCAAGCATTCACCAACCCTCTCATGCATTTAGCTGTTTATGCAGTAAGTGTATGACTTTTTGGACCAGAAACACTTTTACTCTCCTTCTCCTGGAGAAAGCCATCAAAATAGGAACAGGATTATTGCTACCTTAATCAAGATACATCTCACCCTTACAAAATTAAGCATATTACACCTATTAATATGGTGGTCCTGACTGCATCAATAAAAGTTTACTACACCAGTTAAAGAGGTGGGTGTTTTTAAGGTCAATTAGTCTGTTTCTGAAGTGACAATACAGAGAAGAGCTGATAGTTATGCCACTGACATGTATGTGTTTACTCAGAAAAAAGCTGTCAGTCTTTCTGAAATCTTTTACTGTTTTTTCTTTTGAAATTAAGTAAAGCAAATTATACCTAAAATAGTTTTGCATAGGTTAATGAACTACAAAGAAGTGCAAAGTGGCCTATATTGTACTTTAACATACTAATATTTCAGGAATAAAATTAAAATCCTGGCAAAGGGAAGAACAAGTAAAGGCAAAAGATATTTGTGGAGAAATTACGTAGAAATTGTGGAGAAACATCAATTTTAAAACTTGTGAGGTGAGTGACTAAGCAGATTTGAATTGCTTATATCTTATATGTAAATTTTTCTAGATACCTATGTCTTTGTGTTACTTTAATAATCATTGTCCCTTGGACTGTACATTGAAATACATAGAGAGAAACAGGAAGTATTGCTTTCTATCAATCCTGTCATTGATCATATGTATCACAAAAAGCTCAAATCATCTGCCAGAAAAGATGATTTGCCAGACCCAATGGCTTCAGGAATAAAGACATGGAAAAAAATAAATGACATCAGTTCTGGTTTTACTTCCATGACTGATTAATAGGGTATCCAAACTCTCACACTCAGCATGGTTCATTTCTCTTCATTTTCCTTTCCTTTCCCAGCTCAAACATCTTACTGACCACACAGTTGCCTCCAGAACTGTTCTGGCACTGTTGTCATTTTCTTTCCACTCTAATTTTAGTTTAATTTGACTTCAGAGTAACTATTTTGGATCAGTACACATTGATTAATAAAATAATGTGCCTCAAGTTACCATCTCTAAGTTTTTTCTTATGTCCCATAAAGGCAAGAACTACAGATATACATGTTGTAGTATTTTTACCAAGCAAGCAGATATAAAGAATTCAAAGAATTCTTATTATATATGATAATAATTTACTCATGGTCAAAACATACAAGAAAGATGAGGAAGGTCATAATTTAAACAAAGGTATTGCTGCAGTTTATGAGAGCATTAAGTTCATAGTCTTGGCCCACAGTCCTTGGTCTGCTACCTTTAGAAACGTCTTAGGAAGTCCTTTAAAGTATTTTTATTGTGAATAAAATTATTATGAAATTGTTCACACTGCTGTAGTTAAAGTTGCATCAGCAGTTTTACTGTAGCCCTTGGTTTCACAGGTTCATAACTCTGTGGTAAACGTTCTTCAGTCTGAAGCTTGGCATAGAAAAGAGAAAGCATAAAAACAGTAATTCAACTATCAAGAAAAATGTCTTCATTCAGTTTCAGATTTTGAAAGAAAAGGAGCTCAGATAAGTACGGTAGTCTAAAAATTATTTTACTCTTTGTAAACTAATAAATACATTAAGCTTTACTGTGCCTTTTCATGGTTGTCTTGGTTTTTGATGAAAATAGGTTCATCATGACAGACTGATGTTATTTCAAAACTTTCAGAAGTATTTTAAATTACCCATAGTCCTCTAGACATGTCCATAACTTTTTGTCAGCAAATGATCTGCAGTGACTTCTAGCCTTTTAAAAAATATCCATTTGTACAAAGGGTATTTTGTCAAGGTTGACCATAACAGCTTTAAGTCTCTATCATATCTTTTGTTCAATTAACCATAAAAAAAAGGGAATAATAACACTAAGCAAAGGCGGAGACAAAGATGTAAAACTTTATAGAAGGAATAATGGCTTTTCAGAATTAATACTATTGTTTTGCCATATTGAATCTCACAGAGCTGCTAAGGCTTCATTATATATGGTACAATAACTGTACTATATAGCAAAACGCAGATGAGAACTCAAAATAAATAAAGTCAGTAATTAGCTTGAAAGGAGTTAGATACAGTCTTAAATATTCAGTGAGTCCAAGAAGTGGATGCTTTAACTGCACTAGAAGGCTTCCACTGGGCAGGAGGGGAAGATAAAGGCTTTGATCCTGTTCCATATTCTCTTAAGTCTCTGTAAAGAGACCTCTTCTGCTGCAAAGAACACAATTTGCCAAAGCAAAATGTAGCTTCTCTGTTGTGGTCAGTTGCACCAGGGAGTTTCTTTCAGAGCGATGCACCTCTGTTCTCCTGTTAATGTGAAAGCCCAGTGAGTCTGTGGCTTTTATTTAAACATGTGATACCACAGACCTGTGCCTGCTCCAGGACCTCCTATGAGCTCCAAGGTTTTCTTGTCCACAGTTAAAAGTCCCATATTCTGTACGGAGGACACTGATTTCTGTTGGGATGTCGTATCACAATACACTACTCACTGTGTCCTGAACCAGCTTTACACTACACTGTCCCCAAGGAAATACTGGGCTTCACAACTATAAACTGGCTCCTTTTACTTTATTTTTTTATTGTATAAGACCAAAGAATGTTGTAAGCACCTCCCAAATATTGAAGAGGGGACAGTGCTTAGAGTAATTCTTATTTTCAGGCTGCTTTATAAGTTTGCATTTGAAATACTACATTAAACACACTGTTAAAAAATTCACCGCAAAAAAAGGTCACAAGACTTACTTTCTGCTAAGAATATAGACAAAGCAAAAAAAAGCCGCAAAAAGTTAAAAGGGCACTGGCAGGAAAAATGTCATATTTTTTAAGTGGATGTCATTTCCTTAGCTACTAATAACATTAGATTTATAAGACTGAGAAAGGAAAAGGTAATTTAATTTTTCATCATTTGTGTTATACATTGCCAAAGGTCAGTCTCTTCACAGCGCAGTATCTACCTGCATCTGCTAGTATGTAAATCAGTTCACAAACAACTCCACAAAGAGAAAAATAGCATGAAAAATAATCTAATGACACAATTTATAAGTGATAGGAGAGATGCAGCTTTCTGCGTCTTAGCAGAAATACTGTAATTGCAATAATACAGCAATACTGTAAAGTATTGAGCCTTGAAGTGATACAAAGCAACCATACTGAGTACAGGGCACATATCCACAAGGAATCAGCAGGGCTATGTGTTTAGTATTAACCAAATACAGGAAATTTTTCATCTCAGCAGAGCAGCTACAGTAAAAGAACTACTACAGCAAAAGAATTCTTCCATATTCTCACAGCAGCTGAAGGTCTTCAGACAGTTTAGAAATCCTGGATCACTAATTCACCCTAAACTATCTTCTCTGATTACAACAAATGCATTTGGGGCTGAAATCTGGCTACTTATCACTATTAGTGTTATAATATGTAGATGATAGTAACTAAATGCAAAGAAAATAGTTCACTTTGTTGTTCAGTGCTTAAATAGTAACCCTAAAAAAAAAGAAAAGAGCAACCAAAATCTATTATAACAACCCTTTAATGTGTATTGTGCCCCAGATCATTGTTCAGAAGTGTCAGGTTACTCTAACGCTAAATATTCCCTTCACTACTGAAGAGTTATGGCAATCAGTACAAGTGGTAGGAATGATGACAGCACAACGAGACAGTTGTGAGAGCTTTTGGCAGCTGGTGCACTCGGCTACAAAATGGAGAGAATGAACATAGAAAGATCAGTGCTGCTGGAGTGCAGCAAGAGTACATAAGCAAGGCACAAGCACATTAAAGTGATTCACAAAGTCATTGCAAAGCATAGCTGGATCCAGCCAGAATGAGAGCCAAAAGTTTGGTGTTCCATATTGTTTCTTTACTTTTCTACAGAGCACTAATGCTTCTAGTAATAATTACTTCTACTATAGGCCACTATTGGAAGGCATGAGCATTTCAGACCACTTGAACAGACCCTGACATTAGAATCATAGAATCACAGAATATCCTGAGTTGGAAGGGACCCATAAGGATCATTGAAGTCCAACTCCTGGCCCAGCACAGAACAGCCCCAAGAATCACACCATGTGCCTGACAGCATTGTCCAAATGCTTCTTGAACTCTGTTAGGCTTGGTGCTGTGATAATTTTACTGGGGAGCCTGTTCCAGTGCCCATATACCCTCTGGGTGAAGAACCTTTTCCTAATATCCAACCTAAACCTTCTGTGATGCAACTTCAGGCCATTCCCTCAGGTCCTGTCACTGCTCACTAAAGAGAAGAGATAAGTGCCTGACCCTCTCCTTCTCCTTGTGTGGAAGTTGTAGACTGTAATGAAGTCTCCCCTCAGTCTCCTCCAGGTTGAACAAACCAGGTGACCTCAGCCGTTCTTCCTGGGGTTTCCCTTCTAGACCTTTCACCATCTTTGCAGCTCTACTTTTGATTTTCTCTAACAGCTTTATACCTTTTTTATATTTTGGTGCCCCAAATTGCACACAATACCCAGGGTGAGGCTGCAACAGTGCAGAGCAGAGTGGGACAATCACCTCCATCAAACAGGACCCCCAGGTCCTTTCCATGGTGCTGCTCCTGTCTCATCCCCCAGTCTGTCCATACATCAAGAGTTACCCCATCCCAGGTGCAGAATCCCACACTCTCCCTTGTTAATCATCATATGGCTGCTGATTGCTCAGCGCTCTAATTTTTCTCTGTAGGGCCTCTCTGCCTGCAAGTCAACAGTTCCTCCCAATTTTGTATCATCTGCAAACTTATTTAGTATACCTTTGGGTCCTGTGTCCAAGTCATTGATAAAGATGTTGAACAGAACTGGCCCTAAGATGGAGCCCTCTGGAACCCCACCAGTGACAGGTCACCAGTCTGATGTCACCGCATTCGCTATAACGCTTCGATAATGACCTGTGAACCAGTTGCTCACCCATTGCATTATGTGCTGATCCAGCTGTGGGCTGGACATTTTGTCCAGAAGGATACTGTGAGAGAAATGAGGACCTTTATTCAACTGACAGAATCATTGAGAAATTTTGTTACCAGCTATAAAGTGGAGGACCTCAGTTGAGTGCCCGGGTCTTAAAAGAGCACCTACATCAGTACCAGACTTTAAAACAGAATACTTGAGGAAAGTGTCCAGGACTTAGCCTTAGACAAATACTTAGTTTATGAAAGAGGGAGTTGTGCCCTTCCAGAAAGAGACAATGTAGCAAACCTTTGCAAATACAATAAAAACAAAGCTTCTCTTCAAAAAACCCATTCTGATTCTAAACAGAGTCCAATTGCTGGTTACAGAGAAAAAGCTAAAGAAATCTGACTACAGTGTAATTGATACATAGGAATGTTCTTAGTCTCCTAATCTCATAGCATTGTCTGATATTTTGCTTTTAAATAGATATTTTAATAGGAAAGGAGTTTCAAAATGAAAAAATAACATATTGCCGCTTTGCAAAACTTAATGCAAAAGTTTTTGAGATGCTGTAAGTTCATCATGTCTATGTAACTAGAGAAAAAATTTCACCTGAGGCAAAGGTTTGCATTCAACAAAACTTAGTTAAAAAATACATGAAAGTAAATGAAATACTATGGAAAAATAAACACATTTTGAGAGACTGTTTCTTTCATAGTTCAATTAATTCATGTTATTCAAAGAAGACATGTTTCTTCCCACTGTCTCTATTGGGCATCCTGACTCTGAAGTATGAGACAGCTGCTCTTTGAGGAACTGTTTTAGACAGTTAATAGTCTGCAGATAATTGACTGGTCAAATCTGTAGGAGTCCCTCTGAGGTTGTAAAACATTCTTCTACATTTGTAATATTAATGCCTAGTTTATCCTTGCAAAGAAGCAAAGACTGTTTCCTGCTTAAGTTAGAAATCTCTTTTGCAATCAATTATGTCAGGACTTTGAGTTCTGAGCAGGGACTGGCATTGTCCAGGATAAAAAATGGAACAAACTGGGTTTGATTTATTAGATTTTTGTAATAATTGTTCTTACCAGAACAGACAGAAAACATGTATGTTTATACTGTGAAACCAGAAATGAAAAATAATACCAAAAGTATGAAGAAAATGACATGCAGCCATTATTATACTATATGAAACAGTCTCAATATATTATTAATTTTCCATCTCTTTACTTATGTTCTTAGAACTTTCCTCATGAATGTACTTGAGATTTAGCTCTCTAGTGTTGCTAAGAAAATTTACATAAACATTGAGTTCTCAAAGGACTTTTCAGATGTTAGTAATGAAAACTTGGCAAGCATCCCCAGTTTCAGAGTTTGGTAAAGTAAATACAAAACATGATTATTTTTTAAAAAGGAAGACAGTTATGTAATGTACTACATGCAAGATTTTTGAGTCATTATTTTTAAGAAACAAGAATTTCCTTTGGCAAAAAAGCAAGGTTACTGTTAGCTGTATCATCTTCACTGAACCAGTAGACAGTGCTTTACAAGCATGTAAGTTTCACCAATATCAACTTTTTTGACAAAAAAAAAGTGCCAAACCAACCAAAAACGATAAGCAAAAAGTAGTCATATGTATTGCTACGTATTGCTAACCTCATCACATAATTGGAAGTTCAAATCTCCCAAGTGTTTTCTAAAAATACATTTCTATATTATGTATGGATAATCAGTTTATCAATTGACCTCAAGCCTTTTGCAGGTTAAAGTCTTCTTGATGGCTTTGGTTCATCAGAAATTAAAACATATTATTTGCAGTGTCTTCTCTCATTTTGCTATACAGTACTTGTTAATTCACATAAAAGTTTTCAGGAAGAAATTTGATTCCTTTCTTGGAAAGTAAATCATATTTAGGCACATAATTATCTCTGAGAATGTGGTCTATAAGAATCCTAGTTCCCATGAAGAAAACCAACTCGGACATGTAGAAATCAAGATAAGTTTTTCTAAAATGCCTAAGCTACTTTTTGAAAATCAGGTTTATTTGTGAGGCCAGATTTTCGTGGGAATATATTTAGATATCCTTCAGTTTTCTGAGAGATCTGGAGTCTCTCTCTTTTCATCACAGAAAAATAGCTACATATGGGAAAAAACTCATCCAGGTTTTATTAATTACATAGTTTTTGATCAAGAAAACTTTATTTGGAGTTATCCAATTTTCTCAATAGAGAATAAAGTGAACCTAGATTACTCTAGATGTAGGAACCAACCTTTAAATTGAGAAAAATCCCACTTTATATCACTTATATTCGTTGTTTGAACAAGAAAAGAATAAAAAAAATCTATATTTCTTTTATATTTTTTAATACTTGAACTGAAGGATAATTATATATATGCTGGCTAATAATAAAATTTGGACACTATATTTCAGTTATATATTTGAGAAAAGGATTAACAAAAATACTAATAAATTTTAAAAAATCAATTTTATCTGAATATAAAAACTTAGGACCCTTTATAGTGTGATGCATTGCAACTTTGGACATTATTCCTACAACACAGGGAAAAGATATTTTTCTATATTGTAGGCATTCATTAGGGCATAGCAACTTACAGTGCGATCTCTGCGGCTACACAGAGTTAAATTCTAGACTGATATAACACATGGCCTTTTTTTATTTAGTAAGCCAAATAAAAGCTGCAAGAAAATTATCTTTTCCCAGTAGCCAAAGACATAGAGCAACATTAGGTAGGATTTTAAGTCATTGTTTAATAACTCAAGCTTCATTATTAAAACGAAAAAAAATCATGCAATAAGAATGCGTCGTGCTCATGCAAAGCAGGTCAGAATTTTTCTTGTGGGACAAATGACACACAAGCTATGTAGAAGATAAAAAAATAATAGAAATGTCACTGAAATGGATTTTAGATATTCTGTAGCATTTAAGACTGGTGTGTCTAGGTATAATTATCCAACAAAGTATACGTGATGGGTCGACCTCAGCAAGGGCCAAACATCTTCCAAGCCTCTCACTGACTCTCCCACAGGACAGAGAGAAAATAGAAAGAAGGCAAGAAGATTCAGGGTTCAAGGCAATGACAATATATGAAAGTGGTTTCTTTAAACACAATAACTGTACAAGTCTACATGAGTATCTAGTCAGTAAACTGACTTTTTCTTATTTCAAGTTCTAGGCAATCCACTCATTATCCACAGAAATAGCAACAACAAAAACTGGAAAAGCCATCAGTAAGACTATTATAATACAGTGACAAATACTGAGCTACTCAACCTCCCGAAAACTCTGTTCTAGGAAAGATTTGGTTTTATTTAATTCAGAAATATTTCTTTTACATGAGAAGTAGATTCTCAAATATATTTACATTATTTTGGTTTCTATACAAGTTAATGGTGCTTTAAGAGCTTTGTAAATATAATAAAAAATGTAACCAGTTTGTCCAAAGACAAGGATTTAGAAAAGAATCCTGACAGAGATTAAGCAGCAAATAGAAAGTTCTCTGTAACAGAATCTGAGACAATTATGGTACCAGTGATTTAATAACCCATCCATTTACCTTTTTACAGGATCGAAAGAAAGAAAATAATTTTACAAGCTGAAAACCTTTAGATATTAAATGTATCATATTAAATTAAAATCTTCCCTTTCAGACTGCAAAATGTTTTATAACAAATGCTCCCTCTCATTCATATTTAAATTATATAAGTTCATAGCAACCTTAGAAAAAGTCAGAAGTAATTTAGGGTTTTCTAATGTTTGCAAAACGCAGGTTATATCAAGGTCCTTAAGTCTACTGAATCTACAGATCAGCATGGCTCCAAATGACATGCAATGTCTTTATAACAAATTTTGCAATTGAAAATACACAATTCTGTCACTGACTTCAGTTTGCCATATACTTCTAAATCTGCTATTACACAGTCTTCCCTTTAGGATTGGCACCTGTAACTAATAGACATTATGCTATACTCCAGGTAAAATGGAAATAAGTGCTAAAAAAAAAAAATGAGCATTTCTTAAAAAAACTCACAAAGTTTTTTTCTTAATCTGTGTCATTAAATTTAAGAAAGAAACATTGAATCATAGTCTTGTACAAAAAGAAGAGCGTTGCTTGTCACATCACATTTCTATAATGTAATCCACAGCACCTAAATGCAGAAGAAAAAACTAAAACTTAAAATATTAAAATTTCCCAATATATGATTTTTTGTTTCTGATAGCCAAATACAAAATGCTTAATACTTAAATTTCTGTTTGTTTATATATTTAATGCACTTATTTGTATATTTTACTTGTATAACTTAAAATAATTTAATGATTATTTGATTTTCTGTTTTATTCTGATACAATTCTTATGTTCAATTTTAAAAAAAGAAAGAAAAAGAAAGATTGAGTATATAGTACTCTTGAAGTTATAAAGTATAATAGGACTATTAAGTCTGATTATATTTTTGAAAAGTAATGATGTTTCTTTTCAAATAATCTGAGTTCTTTCATATCCACATAAATTTCATGTGTTCTTTCAGATTATCCAGGCTCATGTAATTCTTTCATTCTAAAAATAAGATTTTTACTTGATATGGTTGTTAACATATATGTTTTTTCTCTCTGGAATTTGATTACTTTAGAAACAAATATGCTAGTGGTACTGTGTACACTGGGATATAATCCAGGACTTCAATAACTTCATTTATTTGAAGACCTTTCTCTGTGTTGTGGATAGATTAAATAAAATCTGTAAGGATAAGGCCACATTGGAATACATAAAAATAAGATAAACTTAATTACTTATATTTTGGAGATTTCTGTTTCCTCTCAAACTGGTCTGTCTACTACTCTTTAGGTTTGGTGATGGACAAGAGGATTTAACCATCATAAAAATATGTACTCAATCTGACATTTAATAAATACTCAAGGTATTAATACAAAGTTCTGGTGTAGGGAAACCTGTTTTACACACCCTTAATATTTATTGCCAAGTACATTTTGTGGAGGATCTTCATATCTTTTAATTATTTAGCACTATAAGCAGGTACAACAATGCTCTATCTTCACTTTTCAGAAATGAAAGAAAGAAAATCCTGCTACTGAAGTTCACCATATGAGACTTTAAGAAACATATGTGTACATTTATATACATATATATATACATAATTTAATTGTAATTTATCTAATGACATAAATTTGAATCACAGGGTGGTTTTTAGCAGTGGTTCAATTCCTTTAGATGTTAGTTGTGATTAATTAGTAAAGGCTTACTTCCTTCCTATGATTCTCTAACTCGACATGCTTTAGCAAAATAAAAATGTCAGAATGCCGAAAGCACGCCAGTCACCATGAATCCAAGACAAAACAAATGAAAACTAAGATTCAGGAGAGGTTTTTCAATTAGATTTAAGAACAGAGGTTATTTTTTTAAGAGTAATCTGGAATATAGGAAAAGATGCTATAGAAAAGGAAGATATAGGAGGAAAAGTCTGGAAAACAGACAGTTATTTATTAAGGATAAGGCAGAGTAAGATTGAAGCATTAGGTGATTCCAAGAAGTTTAAAGCAGGAAATATGATTTAATACCATGGGAGTAAAGGGTTGGCACTGTTTTACTGTACTTGAAATAAAACAAAGGGGTAATGGAGAAGGAAGTACATTTATTTAATTTCTAGTTTGGATGTATTCATGTGTGCATGCACAATAGTCTCTAAGGGACCAACATCGATACTGGAATTACAGATGAGATGGTGAGATCCATAAAGTGATTTACTAGCAGAAATAGCCCATATTCTGACTAGAATGTTTTTCACAACATTGCAGTACATTGCCTCACTTGTATGAGTGAGTTGTTGCACATTCTGTGTTATATAAATGGACAGAAAAAGCCCAAACAAATACAACAATAAATAAAACAGGAAAGGCTAAGAGATCCAATAATGAAAAGTTATTGCATTCTCTAGACAAAGCAAAGATTCCTCCTAAAAAGCCAGAATTTTTCTTCTTTGGAGCCATTCCTTATTGGTAACAGATTTACCTGGAAGATTTCTGCTTGACTTATACAAGATGATGTGCCAGAGGAAGGATGTTTCTGAAATTAGTCTAAGTTCAAAACAAGTCTGTCTTGTACTTGGGAAGTCTTACAGTCTACTCTAAAAAATACCTGCTAAGACTCAGATGTGAAGTGATAATATGTCAAGCTCCTAAAACTCATTTATGGCTTATAAATGTCACTAAAGGAAAAGATGTACACTGATTTGTTTAAAAAAAAATCCACCACTTACTAATTTAATATCTTCAGTTTCTGCATTTCCCTTTGTAGACATTTTATTTCAATTATTCACCAAGGAAAGATCAGGTCTTAATTTTATAGGCAATGGATGTTAACACTTTGGAAGGGAAGAGTCGAAAATCTCTCCAGATCTTATCAGAAGAGATAAAAATAAATCCAAAATATATTATTCAAGACTGTATTTCTTCAATTATGTATGTTAGACAATTTCATACCACACTGTATTTGAGGGATTTGGTTGGGTTTGGTTTTGAATAAGCAACTCACTGGCAGGAACAGTCATTTCTCTGAAATAACTTAGTGTGGCCATGGTACTTCCTCATATGCATTTTTACCCATTCTCATTTCTGATAATCTCATCAGAATGTAGATTTTTCTCATCTTTCTAGTCACCTTTCTGCTATGGGGGAGCTTAAAAACATATAGGTATCTTCTGTTTGGGTGTTAAACTATGTGTAAAGCTTTATAGAGTCCTTTGAAGAGGTGATGGGTAGCAGGCCTCAGTATACCTCAAGTATTTTTATTTTAAGCACTGCATACATACACTGGGGATCAGTACAATTTTATTTTCAACTCAGATAACTGCACTAAGCACATTCCCATTGAAAAGTTCTCTTTAGTGACAACACAGAGCAAAATTACATGCATTCATTCCTATCAGTCTTTGAGCTTTCAAATTAACTACATATGTATATATATATACATATATATAGTAAATAGCTGTGGAAAATAAGCAAAGATCAATATTTTCACTAAGGGAGTAAATAGATAAAATTTTAAACAGGTGTGTGGTCTAACCCTGGCCAGCAGACACAGCTCTGCATAGATGCTAGCTCACCTCTCCCCAGTGGGAGCATGGAGAGAATCAGAAGGGTAAAAGAAAACTCATGGACTGAGATAAAGACAGTTTAATAGACGAAGCATAAGCCATACACACAAGCAAAGCAAAACAAGGAACTCATTCACCACTTCCCATTGGCAGGCAAGCGTTCAGCCATCTCCATGAAAGCAGGACTCCATGCAACAGGGGGAAGACAAATGTCATGACTCTGAATGTCCCCCCAACTTCCTCTTTCTTTCCCCCTCCACAGCTTTCATTGCTGAGCATGGCACCATATGGTATGGGATGTCCCTTTGGTCAGTTGGCATCAGCCGTTCCAGCTGTGTGTCCTCCCAACTTCCTGTACTCCCTCACCCCTGTGGTGATGAGACAGTGTGAAAAGCAGGAAAAGCCTTGATGCTGTGTGAGCACTGCTCAGCGATAGCTAATACATTGCTGTGTTATCAATATTGATTTGGTCACAAATCCAAAACACAGCACCATACAAATTACTGTGAAGAAAATTAATTCTATCCCAACCCAAACCAGCACAACAGATAACATTTTTTTATTCTATTCAGGGGAGAGATGTTAGAAGAAAATACGCAGTTCTAGTCTGGCGCCCAAATAGCATCGCTCTCAGTGACATTCTTAGCCAAGCTGGAAAAAGGGCAGCAGAAGCACAGCTTTTCACACTTCAGATGAAAGATGCAATTCTTTGACCTTGGTTTGCAGAGAATTAAAAATTCCAGTGTACACACATCATTCATCCATGAGGAGAGAAGAGAAAAGCAAACATGATGTGACAGACTATGTCATGTTGCTTAAGGTTACTATTGACCCTGTGGTGATAACCACGGTACAGAAACCTTTGTAGAAGCTAAAAACATCACAAGCTTTCCTTTCAATAATCATCTACTAAAATAGCTTATTAGCTGTTTTCTTTTATCTGTCTTTTTCATTATTTTTGCCTTATATAGTTTCATCAGACAGCATATGGCCTCAGATGATTCACATAATTTTACAGTACAGCAAAGACAAGTCTTGTTTCAGTCTTTGGCTGCCTTCTAAAAAATACATTCCTGTTCACTATGGATGTAGTTCATGTAAAAAAGGCATTGTCTTTTATTATAAGGCATCATACCAAGTACTTCTGTGTGTTTAACTAGGCTATATAACGCAAAAAGGATGTATGTTGTTAGTCAATGCATGTTATTGCATATATGCCACAAAACCACTATTATAAATACGACATTAATTTCAATGTAAAGAATAAAATAAGTTCCAATAAATACAGTTGATTCAATTAAATCTTTAGTAGTTTATTTATTTGCATTTTTACTGGGCCTCATAATTAAAGAATCAGAGACTGGTAGTTGAAATTAATTTAGTGGAGAAATCAATATTTGTTGTTAATTGTGCTAAAAAAATAATTTGATGGCTTTTTGAAAAGATAAGTGTACTCAGACCGAACAAGCTAACCATGTTCATTCTACATCCTGTATGGCTCCACTAAATACTCTACTCATAAAAGAAAAATACAAGATCTGGTAATTTTTCCAAAACCAGTCCCCAGCCTCTGACTACTTTTTCATTCTTTGTTGCATCAGAAAAGTTTGAAAAAAGGAGGAGAAATCCACTAGCTGTTTCTTTGGTTCTTAAACTCTTGGCAGAAAACTGTTTTTTTGTTTATACAGGTTAAGAGAAGGAGGAGAGCAGATGTCTCTTCTATATTCATGGGGAATTCATCAATATGATCAATATACCAACTTTTTAAACCAATATTTACTGAAGCTGGAGATGGTCTCTTCGTCTTAGGAATGGGGCTTCTTGCCCACATGAAAGCCTGGTAATACCACAGTGTGTAATATCCCCTTCCTCTATTATTATCCTTAGTCTCACTGATTGTAAAGGCAAACTTGATAATAGGAATAGATACAGTAAGGGCTATGACCAGGACTGTATTTCTCTCTGCTCCGAAAGTCTGTTGAAGGGATTAAGGCAGCTAAAGTTGTGTCAGCTGTCTCAAATGATCAGTTTCTGGATATTTGCTCCCCTTGTAAGGGTAGAGCTCCATGAGTCATGGGGTTACAGGAAAATGTCCTTTAATATATTTTTAGCATTGCTTATTTTTGTGGAGAAAATTTGAAAATTTCGATGGCTTAAAACACTAAAAGTGGAATAAAAGGAAACAAAATGCATTAAAATACTCAGGAGGAAATTCAAACCTATTCAAAATCCAATTTTTGATCTGTTAATTTTTGCAATGTATATTCAGTGAAACTTGTTAAAGCAGCATGAGGGGCTCCTTGTTCATAAAATGACAGCAGTGAGATTTTGTCTAAAGCAAAGAAGAGCTAGTAGTTGGCTTCAGATAGATGGGTGAAACTGAAATTTTCTGTGCCAAGAACAGTCAGAGAAGACAGCAGGAAAGCAAAGGATATGGTGAGGAAAAATATTGCTAATATACGTCAGAAAAACAACCAAGGGACGGAGCACTTTTAAGACAGATGTTCTGAGTTATGGACAAAACAAACAAATCTGCTATTTTCTTCTTGCTATAATCAGGAAAAGAATGAGACACATACTTCCATTAATTAAAAAAAAAAGGTTATTTCAGTGTCAGTTTATCTTCCTTGTGAAAGTGTATACAAACCTGAAGAAAGACTCACTAAATAGTTAGATCACAGTAGAAATGAAGCACAGATAATATAGTGAAAATTGACATGTCAAAGATTGCAAGGGAAATTTTCCAGTTTTCTGTGATAAGAAAAAAAAGGTTCACATTGCATGCAAGAATAGATAATTAGAGATTTTTGGATTTATCTTTTAACATGAGAATAGCCATTCTCAATATTGAGGATTATATGACCCACTAATTGCTAAATCTTCTAGTAGGCTAAATACACTATTCAATCAAATCATTGATATTTACAATTTTACATATTCACTTAATTCCTGAATTACAAGAACTGTATGTAATCTAAGAAAGCATTTACAGGATATATTTCAATGCAAAGAAAAATTCAAAGGAAAAAGGCATTCTTGGTGAAAATTGAACCTTTTTAAACAGATAGCCAAAAAAAAAAATAAGGTCACAGTCTGAAAAAGCAGTATGCTTCCATACATAAGAGATATTGCTACACACAACCTTAATAAAATATGCTATATGACCATACTTCAGTAGGTGTCCTGTATGTAAACTACTGGTTTAGTTGATTATCAAAATCAAAGTATGTGGGAGGAAACACTCCCAATCAAACTGCAAAATTAACTAAAAGTACGTGTATGTTCTCTTGCTTCCTGCTTTGTATTTCTGTTACATATTAATAAAATATTACTATGTATTGGGTTTACATCACCAGGATTTGGTAGCAGGGGCGCTACAGGGGTGACTACTGTAAGAAGCTGCCAGAAGCTTCCCCCACTGTCTGACAGAGCCAATGTGAGCTGTCAAGGCAGTCAAGGCAGAGCCCATCAGCGACAGTGGTAGCACCTCTGGGGTAATGTTATTTAAGAAGGATGAAAAAAACCCACTACAATGGCAGCCAGAGAGAAGAAGAAGAATATCCGAGAGAAACAGCCCTGCAGACACCAAGATCAGTGCAGAAGGATGGGGAGGAGGTGCCAGAGCAGAGATTTCCCTGCAGCCTGTGGTGCAGACCCTGTGAGCCAGGCTGTCCCCCAGTAGTCCGTGGAAGTCCGTGGCGGAGCAGCAGATATCCACTGGCAGCACGTGGAGGACCCCACACCAGAACAGATGGATATCTAAAGGAGGCTGTGACACTCCTGGCAGGACCTGTGGACCTATGGAAAGAGGAGCCTGTGCTGGAGCAGGCTTACTGGCAGGACTTGTGACCCCATGGGGAGCAGCCTGTTCCTGAAGGAATGCATCCCGTGGAAGAGGACCCACACTGGAGTAGGGAAAGTCTGTGAGGAGTCCTCCCTCTGAGGAGGAAAGAGAAGCAGAGACATGATGAATTGATTGCAACTCCCATTCCCCATCTCCCTGCATCGCTGGTGAAAGGGGAGGTAGAGAAAAAGAATGAAGTTGAGCCCAAGAAGAAAGGAGGGATGGGAGGAAGGTGTTTTAAGATTTGGGTTAATTTCTTATTACCCTACTCTGATTTCATTGTTATTAAATTTTAATAATATCCCCAAGTCAAGTCCATTTTGCCCATGATGGTAATTGGTGAGTGACCTCTTCCTGTCCTTATCTCAGCCTAGGAGCCTTTCCTTATATTTTCTTTCTCCTGTTCTGGTGAGGAGAGGAATGCTGGAGTGACTTTGGTGGGCACATGGCATCCAGGCATTATTTCAGTACATAGTGAAATTTAGACTATTTCATAAAAAATATTCAGGAGTGGTCCATCAAAGTCTTTAATTTTATTTACTTTCAGCATTTTCTCACAATATTTACCAGCGCAGTTTTCAAAAAAGAGAAATGGGCACAGCTGTGACCCTAAATGCTTCATCACAAATGATTTTGGATCCATCATACTTTTTTATAGATAAACATAAAGATGAATTCAATGCAGCAAAACAAGAATAAGCAGTTTATCGTTGCAAAACTGATGTGCACAGTGACACTTATATTCACTGGCTGTATCACTGGCTCTACCTATGAGTCATCAAAAATTCTCTTGCATACTAAAAGCCTTGGCCACACTGTGCTTTGACTCATAGGTGTCTAATATTTGGTGCTTCTGAACAATACATGTGAGCACCAGTAAACATGAAACCCAGAGACTAAGGTACAAATTGAGTTAGTGTTTGCTAATATCACAATCGGGTTTTATGTGGGTTCTATTTAATTTCCTAATACACCTTTATTCACAGATATTTTTAGCTGTATTTAGGGTAGAATAAATCCTATTTTCCAGATAAAATTGGTGTAATTACTGGTGAAAAGACCCTACATTTGTAACAGATGGGATACATAATTTATATACTTTACCTTCTTTGCCAAAAATGCACACTGCTGATGCATTTAACATGCAATTTCACCTTTTAATTATATAAATATAAGTTTAAAATGTAATTGCATTTTATAGCCTCAGCTTTATGATGTATGTTTAGTATTCACAAAACAAAAAGATGCAAAGATGCCATGGAGAAGTAATGAAGAAAGTTTTACAATGATAGTAAGCAAAACAAAAAGTCTCAAAGTGTAATTACTATATAACACTTTTTTGGTGGGTCCTGTAAGAAGACTAACGTTCATTCCATAAGACTGACCATTTGCTATTATTAGACTAATTTCATAGGTGTATTCAAGTCATTTGACTGTTTCAGTAAAAATTTTTGATAGATGATTTTTAATCAAAAGTAATAATAGGCAGATATGTGATTAGTTGTTTTGCTTCATAGAAATCAACTGTTCAATAATCTGTCACTTGGCAGATTATCAACTGTTCAATAATCTGTTCTGGTATAGCACTAACTATTCCTTTGCAAATTTGAAAGAAAGGACAGAATGATCGGCTACTGTTTCGTGAGGATTGGTAAGAAAGCATAAATTTTAGAGGTGTAAAAGACACCCCCAATTTCCCCATCACCTGGCAGTGCTCAACATGACTTTCAAAATCATAGCACGGAGACCAGGCTTTTTTTCCATATGGCAGCTTCTGAATTCTGATAACAAATTCTGTTGTTGTAGCTAAAGAGGTGATTACTGACAGTGGAGCTACTAAGTACACTGAAGAGGTTGAATAGATGTGCTGGATGTGGAAACACATCACTTTTGATCAGTGGACAAACGGAAGGCAGTGAACTTGGGTGTTCTGGATTTTAGCAAAGGTATAGGATACTCTCTCTCACAGCATTTTTGAGAATAAAATGTCCAGCATACAGCTAGACATGCACACAACATGATGGGTGAACAATCAGCTGAAGGGTCAGGCTCAAAGGCTTATAGTAAATGAGGTAACACCAGTCTGGTGGCCAGTCACCAGAAGTGACAGACTCTAAATGCCAGCTGATAAACCCACTTGACCTCAAGACATGAGGTTTTTAAATATTAACTGAAAAAAAGAGAAAATGTTGATGATACTTGTCATAGAATTTGCATTGTACAGTGCTTGTAAGTATTATTTTTTCCACCTTTTGTAGCAGAATATCCTGCACAACTTAAATTTCACAAATGTATTCTGCCTGTCCGTTTGATGACACATTTGACAGTGGATTGCAGTGTCCCACTGGAAAGCATAAGTGCACACACACTTTGAATATATTTGCTTGCTTTCTTGTGTAGGCACCCTGAGGACAAACAATTAATTAATAGGGAGCTTGTGCAAAGGAAGTGCTTTTAAAGTGCTTCTTTCTATTGTAATTCTTTATAGATTATCAATTTGCCTTTTTGACCATCATAGGGTTTCACGGTAACCTTCCTTCCTCTTCTCCCCTGTCACCAGCAAGTAGCGTAGCTGTCAGGAGGTAAAATTTCAAGTTGTTCCTAAAAAAAAAAAATTCAAAATAAAATAAAGCATCCTTTTATGTAGACCCTTTGGGGAAATATTTTTTGGCTGTCCTGTTTCTTTATCACCTGGGGAAAAACCTAGGTTCTAAAGCTAGTGATGGACTGCTCACTACAAGAATTTTTAAAGAAAAAAAAAGGAAGGAAAAAAAAGAACCATGACGCTGAAGTAGACAGATGATCTCAAACCTCTCTGCGATTAACTGGATGTAGAAGAAAATGAAATAGCAACCTAAGAAGACTATTTTTTCAAAGTGATTTATATGGTATATTAAACAGCGGGGAAATCCTTTCTAGAAAAATCCTTTGGAGAAAGAACATGTACTCATATTCATGTTTGGTACACTGCTGCAGCACATAAATATCCAAGGTGGCAAATACTGGACTAGGATTGCCGTTAATGAAATTATGCCATAAAATAACTATTTCCTTTAATTCCCTGTAGGTAGATGTTTTCATTTATTTTTTAAAAAAATTAATAGATGTTGCAGAATCTCATTCCCTTACCAAATTAAGACTCTGTACTTTTAGGATACTCACAGCAATACCTCCTCAGGAGCAATCAATCAGATGCTGTATCTGATCATATTCATGCCCTTCTTCCCTGTCATCAGTCTTTGCTGCTTGTAAGTGAGTGCTACAGTGGCATCTTCTGGCATACAGAAGAATTAATTGCCTTGTTGCTGTGAAAGAACATTGCTATTTAGAAAGGTAAGTTAAGAAACAACACTAAAGAACTGAAATAAAAAAGCACCTGCTGTTCTTCAATTATTCTGTTTAGAGCAATTGAAACAGTAATGAATGGTGAGAAATTAAAATCCACTTCTTTGCTAAGTGGCCGTTTGGACACAAGAGTTAATGTGTGAGGCAACTGCTTCTAGGGCTATTAGTATCCTACATAATGACACATAATTATGTCTGTTGACATAAGATGACAAATGGTAGCTAATTAAAAAAAAGGAAGGAGCAATAAAAAAGGAAGAAAAAAGGCAATAGATAGCACTAACTAGAAGAGAGGCAAAATCTGATTGTTCTCTTTTTGAATCCATATCTAAACACTTTCTTTTATATTTTATGACTTACATTTCTTAGAAATTGCTGCACAGTAAAATAAATTAATGTTTATGGATTTGGGGATGATGAGAGTTGTTAATGAACTGAATATTACATTTGAAATTTTACTAGAAAACTACTTTATATCTTCATAAAAATGTTACTGAGCTCACAGTTTTTAATCACAATCTCTTTAATTATATATTATGTTTTTCTTTTCTATGATATATTCTATGTCACTATGCATCACACATCTTGCTCAGTGCATTCCAATAAGACATGAACCTTGAGAAGCAAAAGCAGCAACTTCCTCTATTGACAAGAGCCTTAAAGGGCATTTTTTCTGAGCACGGAAGTTACATTTATTTCTGGTATCTATTGAATTTTTTCCCTTTTTGTGGAAGTTGTTAACACTGATATCAGTCACTGGACCATTTTTCACAACATGAAGCTACTGGGATTTTGGTAGTTGGTGACTGTCTCAAAGGACCTAATCCTGAATCTACCAAAAGACTTGTTGCAGGAACAGGAGCAGCTGAAGTCCTGACTGTGCATAAGCAGACCTACAAACAAGCACCTGTTAATTCTACTGCAGACAGAGCTGTAGAAAAACTAGCAGATTTTGCCCTCTGACAGGACAAACCAATGTAGCATGCATGCAGCTGTAGACTCTCAATTGAGTCCATGGGGCTGTCCAGAGTGCTGGCTCATGACCACAACAAGTGATTAAGCCAAGCTGAGTACTTCTTCAGCCTGTCCTCTTGGCTCTACTTTCAAAAGTGATTCCCTCTCGATAAAGACAAGAGTCCCCTGTGGCATCTGACACACCAGTGCCCAATGCCCAGTGATTGCACTGGGTTTGTGTGCCCTGGTGCTGGCAGTGGGGGCTGTAGGGGTGGCATCTGTGAGGAGAGACTGGGATGCCTTGTGCGTGACACAGGCATTTTCAGCTGGATCCAGTGGATCCATGACAGGGCACAGCTTAGCCTCACAAGTCAGGATTGTGGTGCCTCAGGGAAAATGTATTTAAGAAAGGGCAAAATGCTGTCTGTCACTGTGAGGAGGGGAAGGGGGTGCAGTGCAAGAAACTGAGAGAAACAACCTTGTGGACACCAAGGTTCTCACCTTGGTGAAGAAGGAGAAGCAAGAGGTGCTCCAGGTACTACAGCAGAAACTCCCCTGCAGCCCTTGGAGGGGACTACAATGGAGCTGGTAACCACACTGCAGCCTGTAGGTGACTTCATGCTGAAGCAGGTGGATGCGTCCTGAAAAAAGATGCAGCTTTTGGAGAGGACCCATGCCAGAGCAGGGAAGAAAATGTGAGGAGGAAGAGGCAGCGGAAAGGAACAGTTACGAACTGGCTGCAATTCCCACTCCTTGTCACCCCTGCTCCACTCGGTGTCAGAAGGAGGCAAAGGAGCTGGGAATGAATCACTGGAGTGAAAAAAAGTGTGTGATGTTGAAACAGTTTAGTTTTTACCATCTGACTCTATTTTAATTGGCAAGAAATTAACTTTTTCAAGTTCAGTCTTTTCATTTTTGTAATGTTAATTGGTAAGTGATTGTCATGTCCCCTGAAATAAAAGCTGGAAGGGTTGAAGAATTGAAAGACCCTGATAATGGAAAAATATACTGGTGGGATAATCCTACATAGGTATTATAAAATGAGAACTCTCCTGTACAGTTTCTGAAATACTATGATAAAAAGTATCTCATTGGTCCACAGTTCTCTCCACCCTCCCTCTTTAGTAATTGGCTGTAAAGTTTCT
Source organism: Ptilonorhynchus violaceus (assembly GCA_013397565.1). NCBI lineage: Eukaryota > Metazoa > Chordata > Aves > Passeriformes > Ptilonorhynchidae > Ptilonorhynchus > Ptilonorhynchus violaceus. Next base: position 1,263,385 of record VZRJ01013344.1, read on the forward strand.
CCTCGCCTTCCTCCCCTCCCCTAAGCCCTGTGGTGATTGGTTGCTGGTCCCCTGAGCGCGCGGGTTTAAAAACTGAGTACCTTCCTGGTGCTCGCTCTCTTTCGCCTCCTGTCCCCTTCGCAGCTGGATAAAATAAACTCCTTGGACTATGGAATGCAGTGCGTGAGAGCCTTCCTACCTCTTTGTTTCTGGACTTGTGGCTGGGCATTCCGGGTGTATTTCTCCGTGCTAGCAACTGCACAGGTGATATCCTTCGCTGGTTGGGTGAATTCCACCCCCAGAACTGCTCCTTCTCAAAGGAGGTTTTGGGATTAAACCGCGAAAGGAATCTGCTCAGGAGAAACCCCCCGGCAGCCATTAAGCGATCTTCCTGATTTTATCTTGATTCAAGACAGTTTTTGTCTTATCATACTTTCTTTAAACACTTGTTGGGGACAGGGAGTGAGAGAACGGCTAAGTGGCTATCCGGCAACCAGTCAAATCAGCCCACCACATCTGTATTAATATATAGCAGGAGTACATTCAGTTTGCCTCAAAGTTTTGGTGTGTGTTAAACAGTTATGGTGAAGGTCCAGCATCATTCGTGGTTCAAGTATAGTGGCTAGAGGAAATACGGAGAGGACAAGGTGGGCAGCAGAAGCCACCTTCTCAGCTAAATCAATTTGCAAATGATAGTCAGTACTCCTAGTTTGCCTATATTTAAGGTGTGTCTAGGTGTCCTATGTGTCTAAGTCTTGGAATGACCAGAGAGAAGCAAACTGTAGCTGGAAACCTATTCAAGTTCCTTATTATCTTCATTTAAAGATGTGAGCAGGCATGTCCGTTTATTGAATACAAAATCCCTGATGTGCACTTTTAATTAGCAATCCCTTAACAAACAATAAATGTTTTAATAAATCTCAAGGTCTTCTGCAAGTCACAATGCATGATCAATATTTTTGTCTATAACTAGCTTCTGCTGAACAATTTTATTAGGAAATAATTAATAGTTCCTTTTTTTTTTTGCTAATGACTGTGTTTATATATGTAAGGCAACAACGCAATATGTAGTAAATTATTATTTTGCAGCTATTTAGCTCATATGTAGCTCCTTGCTTTAAGAACAATTGCCATATTCTGGTTTTGCTTCCTGGCATTTCAGAAACAGTGTCTTTTAACAGCTAGCTCTCTTCACGCGAACAACTGACATATTTTCCAAATGTCACTGTTACAATCCATAAGATCCTCTTTTTATATCACTATCATCTGTGCAAGTGTCACAAACTGTGTTTCTCACATCCCAAAGCTGGTCACAGGATCCACTCTTCAGCCTTGGAGATGGAGATTTACATGTATGAGCATTTCTATTTAAGACTATAAGCATCGGGAAGAAAAAATGAAAAATAACGGAACAAACAAAATAAAGGTAGTGCACCAGCTCATTTCTGCATATCTCTCATACATCCTTCTCCATTTAGACTTGTTCTTATTCAGACACCTCAATCAAACCCTTTCCTCAAAAAAATCTTCTCTTTGGGACTAGTTTCTTATCCTTAGACATTTTACTTCATTCTACCACTTTTGTCAAGCCTGCATTTTTGCTTCTCCAGGCTGGGTCTCAGAAACATTTTGGCCCTGAATTAAAATTGCATTGATTGGCTTATGTCCATAATGCTTCTGATGATTTATATGTGTATATATATGTAAATATACACACATATATATATTCACACAGGTTTTGCAGATTTTAAGAACTAGGTCTTTCACAGGCTTATATCTCCATACATGTTATTTCTCATGAAAAAAGATCGTGCTAAGTTCCTGTAACAAACAGAAATTAATTGATTCTCCTTTATTTAAAAGTTAGAAAATGGTTTGAGCATGAATTACTGAGAAGCAGATTAGTCAAGGCATTGGAGTTATAATCATTAATAGTGGAAGACACAAATATGAAACTAATCTAATTTAAGTCTCTGCACAGGTTGCAAAGGGAACTCTCAGGAGATCACACACACTTTGATTTTTTAAAAGAATATAATAAAGACTGGAGATATATGACAGGCCAAAGAGCTACCTTTGATTATAAATCACCTTTGAGTAAATCGAAGTGTGACATTTATCATGGTTACTGTCTATTTAAGAAATAGAAAGATAACAGTATGATATGATTCACAGCTTTGGAAAAGGACTGATTCTTTCATAAGTAGATTTAAAAAGTGTTTTACAGTTCCTTTTTAATTTGGTGAAATAATTCCTTTTTCATGTAATGGCTATGAAAGTTTTGGGTTGTTGTAGTTTTACATTTATTTTTGCGTTCAAAATCTAAAAGGAGAAACAGGTCAAATTGATACCAAGATAGTTTGATAACGAAACACACCACGGGATTCAGACATTCCCAAGACTTTTTGTACCAGTAACCATTTTCTCCATTGCAGATGATGGAAAAGAGGAATGATTTCTTCTCCCACCAAACTAGGCCTTTCAGACAACATGAATTTCATTTTACAGGTGTTATTAGCTGTATTTCTACAAACAAAACCCCCTCATATTTTATTTGAGGCTTTATGTCAGTAGAGAAGAAGTAAACTGGAAGAGCAAAAGAATCATTCAAAGTGGATAATAAAAGCTATCGCGGACAGTGTGGGAAATGGGACATCAACAGTTAAATGCTGCTCTTCCCCTCTCCTCCACACCCCCGAAAAAAATTAAAACATAGATAGATTTAAAAAGAAAACTTCAAAATTATGAAGAATTTCTTATACAAAGATCTCCTAGGCATAATAAAATCACACATAAGGGCAACTGGAGATGAAAGTGACTATTCAGAAAGTCTGTTTTTTAAAAACACCTTGACTTTTGGGTGCTTATTTGTAGTAAGAACTCAAAGGTCTTTAAGGATTAGGCGTCACTACTTAGAGAAAGGGATTGATTTAAACCACAATTGCTTGAAAGGAACACATTTTGCTGGAAAACACCTGCTGATTGTTGTTTTGTATGAAGGAAAAAAATACAAATTCTCATCCACTGAATTCATGGAAGTATTTGATAGAACAGTAAAGGTGGTGTAAATACAGTGATCAAGAGTTATTAAAACATGTTGTCTTCATATCCTCAATACATTATTATGAAATACATTTCGAAGAACACAAAGAATAACAAATATTTATTTACTGAATTATAGTCAATGAATAATCAGAAATTATTAGAAATATGATAGTGACATTGGTTCAATGAAATAATACATGCAGTAAAAGGCTCCAAATTTCCAGTAACTTCAGAATTAGTGGTATTATTACAAGGTAATTCCTTTAAAAATACAATTAGAACTTTGTAACTCCGACTAAAGTCATTATGTGGTCTCTCTGGAAAATAAAAACTCATATATGAAGTCGGTGAAATGATGCCTACTCAAAAAGAAGTCAATCAGAACTAATTTCAAACCTAACATATTAGCCTTATTATTCCCCAATTAACCACACCACATAAACTAGGAGCGTATTTTGACTTGATTTTGCATATATCAGATGCACATGCAAAAATAAATTGTCCATAACATAAAGTAGATAAGGAATTTTAATGTCTTGTATAAAAAAAAAAAAGAAGGTACACTTACTTTTTCTAAGAGTTGTTCCCTTGATGAAATTTTCTGATTTCTTGTCTGTTAATAGGATGAAACTTACCCATTTAAAAGTTTTTTAAGTAAAATGACCTAAAATCACCACTAGTGAAGTGGTTATTCTGGTTTTACTCTATATGCCAACTGAATGCCTTCAACTGCAGCTCCAGAGACAGCCTGATTATTATCTCTCTCTAGATTTTCCTACTCTGTCCAAATAACTAAATAGTCTTTGGACAAGAGAGAGACAGGCTTGGGGTATGTGAAGGTAGGAAATCCCAATGTACTTGGGATTGTATGCGGCTTTTTGAAGGATGCACCTTAACCAATTTTCCACTGGCTCATGTGGGGGGACTGGATTAGCGAATAACACAACTTGGATGGTATCACATAAACTATTTGTATTTATACTCACATTTTATACTGTGTTTGTGGAATGGATATGATTAACCATTTCTTGCTTAGCTAGATGAACTGGCATTTAATGATGGTGCTTGATGTATTTTATAGAATTGAATGTAAACTTCTTTTTAACCTTACAAATCTATCAAGAAATAGTCTGTATGTCCCATCTCAAAATTCTATTTATAGCTGGTGGTTTGTCTTTGAGACATGTCTAAAAGGTCCTTGTAGAGGCGGAGTGGGAAATGAGGGAACTCACAGAACAATCCACCCCATTTCGAAATAGCCTTGCCTTTCGTATGGCAAAAACTTTCACACAGAAGGTGTTTTTACTCTCCATCTTTCTTGAGTGTACCATTCAGAATTAAGTTTTATAGTCCACAGTAGGAAACTTGATATGTTATACACTGTCACATCTGTTTGAGCAAGGACTGTATCTGTACTTGGCTTTCTGTACCTCTGTAATGGCCTCTGTGCTTTTTGGCATAAACTTCGTGAAATAGGGAAATGGTGTATTAGTTCTTCGTTCAGTATGTAGCTTATTGATTCAAACAGCTCAAAAGTGTTTACATATCTGGAAGATCAATCACAAGAATTTGGGGTGTTTTCCCCTCTATTCAAGGAAATATCTTGAAGGACGTCCATGCTGGTGAAAAGTTAGAAGGAAATGCATGAACCCATGGAGAGGAGTGAGCTTTCCTTCCTGTCCTGTTAATTGGAGCCTTAGCATTCTCCAGGCTGCTAAATTACCCTTTTATTACTCCATTGCCACATAAAGTGTCTATCTCCACCAAGATACCAACTTTATTCTGATGTAAAGCATATCATTCTGAAGGTAGTTCAGATGATACAAAACTTACATGATACCTTGACCACACAATACCATATTCTGTATTTCTCTGATGCTCTTGAAGAGCTGTACCCTTCGCAGGAGAATCCAGAATAGAGAAGGACATGCTGGAATATATGCTCTGTGCTCAAGTTTAGGAGGTATAAAGCAGTAGGCAGGAGTGGTTTTTTGGAAGATTCTAAAAACTGGGAATAAGTCAGAATTTGTTCAACAGGCAGGTGCACTAATCTAGCACTTTTGTAAGAGTGGCACTGGCTACTTTTCAGTCTACTGATGTGGAAAAAAAAAGAATTTAGGACATTCTTTATCCTGATAAATAGCTATAATATCTATTCTCTTATTAATTTGCCTCAGGGAATATAAAAGAATTAATCAGAAAGCAATAAATGTTAGTACTTTGCCAGAAGTTTGTTTCTTTACTGGTAACCATGACTTCAAATATTTATACATTGGTTCAGTGAAATAATAGAAGAAGTAAAAGGCTCCAAATTTCTGGTAACTTCAAAATTAGTGGTATTATTATAAAGTAACTCCCAGCAAAATATAACCTCATGTTATTAATGCAGGTCATTTTTTAATAAGTGCACAGCTCTGATGTGCTGTTTTAGACCAGTGAGTGTGCTCATTAAATGCTAGATGATAACTTGAAACCTTTGAAGAGCAATAGTGCTTCTTTGTTTGTGTTTTGGTAGCCTCTGCCATAAAAATCTTCATGTGGAGTCTAACATTTTAATACCAGGCAATACACTGTTGCAAAATATGAAATTTTATATTACCTGACTTTATTTCTGTCTCTGTGTAAATTTCCTCAGCAAATTTTACATAACCCTTCCCCTTATTTGTTTTTGGATTAACAATCCACGCTGGCAGTACAGTTTCAATCCATTACTCAGGTTAAATTCATCACTCAAGAAGTACAAATGTTGACTCACAAGAAAACATTGTGTTAAGGGAGAGAGCCGATACTCTTTAAATAGGAAACAACTAAAAATTGAAATGTCATCATTTTTTTTTCCAATGCATAATAAGAATATGTAGCTCACACCTTTTTGCAAAATACTACATAAGAAATTTGTCTTGTAACTTTTCTCAGTTTTTACAAGGCATTTAAAATGGAATTGCTTTGTTTTTTCTCTCACTGCTTGTATTGGGTCTGGCTGACTGGAGTTCATTTCCCTGTAGCAGCCCTTGTGGTGATGTTTTTTGCACTGGTAGCTGGGGAGGCGTTGGTGACACCGCAGTGCTTTGGGTACTGCTGAGCGGCGCTGGCGCGGCATCAGCGCTGTCTCCACAACACTCTGCAGCCCATCAGTAGGCTGGGGGTGGGAAGACCTTGGAAGGGGACACTACTAGGCCTGCTGACCCAAGTTAAACCAGGGATATTTCATACCACATTGTGTCAGCTGAGATGTAAAAGCTAAGAAAAGAAGGAGGAAGGAGGTGGCATATGCTATTTACAATACTTGCCTTCTGGAGCAGCCACTGCATGTGCTGAAGTTCTGATTCCTAGGAAGTGGCTGGAACTTGCTTGCTGACAGGAAGTAGAGAATAAAATCTTTGTTTTTTTCTTCTGCTTCTACATCCACAACCTTTCACTTTTGCTTTAGTAAACTGCCTTGTCTCAATCTACAAGTTGTTTTCCATCCTGTCCAGCTGAGAAATGGGAGTAATAGGGCAGCTTGGTGGGCACCTGGCATCTAGCCAGGGTCAACCCACCACAGTGCTTCATGTCATTATACATGCAGCAACTGTACCTGTGCAAACTTCATTGGCTGGTGAAGGTCTATGCTTAGGAATCCACGAGTGATTTTTTTTTGTGTGGAAATTTTTGGAACTTGTGCATCACTGTGGCTTTGTTTATGCTTCACTAATTTATATCATTATGCATTTTTGTGCCAACACTTGACTATGCATACAGAAAAACTTTTTAACTTCATATGTATTGACAACATGTATCTTCTTGCTAAAAGTAAATACTAATTCCTGAAATGTAAATTTTTCACAGAAATGTTTTTATTACAATGAATCTTTCTCTTCAGCTCCACAAAACACAAGGAAAAGAGAGAGAAGAGCTCAGATTATGACAGTCTTTCTGTGAAAAGGAAGGTGAGACACCCCTAGCCTCCCAATTAGCAATAGCCTATGAGAATGTTATTGTTAAAAGTTAGTGCAATATTTAGACCAAGTGTGGCATTCACAGCAAGAACTTTTTTTTATTCATTTTTAATAGAATTGAGATGTTCTGAACAGAGTGAACTACAAACAGCGAAGTCATGTAGCCCTTCCAAAGAACCCTGAATAAGAACACCTCACATTAACGTTCAGAAATTAGGAAGAATACTCTTGTGTGTAAATAAAACCTGAAATCCTACTCAGACATAAGGGGTGTCTTACTTTACTGAGGTAACACAGAATGCAGATGAGAGTTTAAAACAACTTAACAGATGGCAAACATCATAATGGAGATTTTATTGCCAGGTTTAAGTAGTTTTGGTCACAGAATATGCCACCAAAATCAGATTTAAGAAAGGCAAGAACAACTATACTGAAGTGGGTGAAGGAGCAGAAAGAGGAAAAAGGATGTTTGACACTTGAGAATGAAGTATAATGTCAGACAAGAGACATAGGCTGGTTTCTTTGTATGGAGATCACAACATAAAGCCTTTTCCAAGCTATTTTACTTCTATAGCATAATTTGAACAAGAAAATAATAATCTACAGATTGAGAAGTCTGAGAAATAAAACATTTTGGAGACTTCTTTCTTCAAAGAGGATGAACACCAGGTGAGATAAAAATTTTTAAAAAGTGAGAGACAAGGTTTGCCCATATATACTTTAAGCACAAAGATATCCTTGATATTTCTGCATATTTGAGCCCTGAGCTAGGAGATCTCTGGCTGCAGTAAAGAAACACGTGTGTTGCATGTTATAATGAGCAAAGAAAGACAAACTAATGGTAGAGCCCTTTTCAGAGAATCTATAGTCTTGCTTAAAGTCTTACGAGAATTTTGATAGATGGTACTGAGAACCTCAGTGGAGTGATACCAGGATTAGTCCTTCCTCACAGAGCTATTTGAAAACAGATTCAAATCAATACATAGGTGATAAGTATTTGTTGTTATTACTGCTGCATTCTGCAGGGGTTTTCAAAGAGGTAATTCATTGTGACGCATGAAAGTCCTGTGGGAGGTCCCGGGTTAGAGTCGAATAAAACTAGCAAATGAAGTGTCAAGACTTTACACTACTGTTTATTTAATACATTTAAAGTACACTGTCCTTTCTAGTACCATTTCTTCAAATAACTGCACCAATTTACCATATTTTAAAAGTACTTATGAAAGAGCAAACCAGTCAGCACAATTGTAGAACTTTGAAACATTGACTATAATTGTAATTATTGACTCTTTGATATGAAAACTAGATTTTTTCAAAATATAACATATTTTAAACACTTTTATAATGCTAAGGCTCTCACTTCTGAGGCATAAATACCAAATCTCTTCATTGGCTGTCTGAAGTCTAGCAGCTGTCACCACCCATTTGTCAGTCTTCAAAACTAAATGAAATCAGTTCTTACATCTCTATACTGAGTGTGGAAATAAGTAATCTTTCACTTCAGAAGGTATGACACATAAAACTGGTACAAGTTTGTTTTGGCACAAATATATCCCCTCCCTTCTTCTCTGTTCCTTCCAGGTCTGAGGATCATACACAGGTTTGAGAGGCAATGACATGGCGTCTAAAAAAAGGTGGATTTTCTTCACACTTTATACAAAGCAGTGTATTAAAAAAGGCTGGTTCTGTATCATACTTTAACACCTTATTAAGATCATTAATTTTTTGCACACAGGATCATCTCCTTGGTGGAAATGTCTGCAGCAGCTACCGAAAAAAGAGCCTGGGCTTTGGCTAGGACCTCTTGACTCTACTATAGGAAAAAATAGGTAGCAATCCCCCTTTCTTTCCTGGCTTGTTATGAGAGAAAGCAAACTTGTCCAGTAAAAGAAGGCAAAAAGTTTTCTTGATAAGGAAAAATAATACTATTTGTAAGCCTCCACAGAGAAGCTAAAGCTGAGGATCAAACACATTGTCGTCAACTTTTAGTCTTAGCTGAAGTTCAGACATTCTTTTCAAAGAGTAGCATGCAATATCACCAGAGTGAATTTAATTTTTCAGTTTAAAAACAAGGAGTTTAAAATCTGACTTAGTTTTAAATTGATACCAGTCACCCAAAGCTAAGAAAATTACACAAAATTACATAAATGTTACATAAATATAAATAAAATATATATATTTTAAAAATCAGCATGCATTCTGATTATGTTTATATTTTATTTTTTAATTCTAATTCCTCACATAAAATCTTAAATCTTGAAAAGATAATTTTGTTTACTTACTAAAATACATTCTTCTTTCACTTTCAATCTAACTTTAAATTCCTAAAGTCCTACCCATGTATCGCAGTGATGCAAAAAAAGAATTTTTCAAGCACTTGTTTCGTTTATCTTAAACAAATACTTAAACATATACTTACACATACAAGTGATTTCTGAAAAAATATTTTCTTGATCTGCATCAGAACAAAATTATTACTAAATGGAATGTTTTAACATTTCTGTTGGACAGCCCATATCTGATACCCCAGAACAATGTAGGACTCCTTCTGGTATACATTCAAGACAACTTTTAAGGGGAATTCCAAATAATAAATGAGTGCCAGCATAAATCCATAAAATCAAAACAGCTCATGGAAGGTACTAGTAACTCAAGATTTATGCACAAGTCAAAATATTGAACAGTATGAATTCATATTTTTGTACTATAACATCTTAGAAAAGGTTAAAATGAAACACAATTACATGCAAAATTCACTATGCCTAATACATTGCTTATAATTCTAGAAATTTATAAGACCTAGTATAAAAAGAATATGAAGGCTAATTATAATTTTGACATTTTGAAAAGATTACACTAAATATATCAATATGAAGAAAATTCTGATGCAGCAGAAGAGGGTGAAATGAAATATACTGTTCTTGAAATTCTTTTGTCATTTAATACTTTCTTAATAGCTCTAGTCACATTCTGAGACTATTTTACAGTCCTTCAATACCACAGAGTGTCATTGTCAAATGGATATAATATATACAGTATTCCAAAGAACATCTGGTTTTAAATATATGATCTCTTAACTTCTTTTTTCAAAGTTAAACCCTCAAGGACACTCTCAGGAAGTAAGTGTCAAAACTTTTTTGGATATTGCTCAAAATCCCATCTAGACTTCTAGTAGGACTTGAAAATGTATAGACCAGGTATCAGTGCAAGAGGATCTTAGGCTGATTCCAAACTGACTTATTAAGGCATGCCCCAGAATGGTCAGTCTCATTTTTCCAGCAGTTCAGAAAGAATTGGGCAACTGCAGCTTCTCTGCAGCCACATTTTTAAATTGCTCCTTTACTGTCAAGTCAAAAAAGACCTGAGGTTCACATCCAAGCCTGAAAATATGCACCACCCTCAAATTCAGTAAATATAGATAAATTCAGGAATTTACATCAACCTTGACTTCTTACCTATTAATATTGAATTTTGCAATGCAAAATGCAGAAATGCAATTTAGACTATAAACCGCATCTATTTCCATCATCTTTGCCTATATTTCTACACTGGAAAGAGAAACAAGAGATGCAGACATATGTCCTGATTCAGAGAAGTAGTTAACTTACTTGTTTGCTCATGATTGGAGTTCCATAACACTGAAGTGCACAATTACATAATTTTTAAAGAAAATTGTTACAAATGTGTTTCAGAGAAAAAACCAAAACAAAACAATACAAAGAATGCAACCAAACAGAAAAACAAAACAGTAAGAAAAGTGGAAAGATGCATAAGTAGCAGTAGTGGCAGTATTGTTGAGTGCTTAAGTCCATTAGTTCCAATACTTCTCTATGAAATGCAGCTACCAGGACCAAACCTCATATTTTACCACAGTTCTATCAAAAATTGGTACAATTTCTCTTTTTAACTGCCAAATCCCATATGTTAATGTAATAAATCACGGGGACAAGTCACTGTAACCCCTATTATTTGACTAAAATACTTCGTTGAGGTCAGTCTGTAATATGTTTTAATGTGTTATGGTGAAACTGATACTCATATTGATACTGTGCTCATAGAAATCCTATAATTGCAGGCCTATTCCTGTAAATCTTGGAAACACTACACAGACAATTTTTCATATCTTTTCCAAGATAATTCAGTGGTATGTATTAGTGGAAAATATGCCAAATTATTATTTAAATGCATGAAGGAAACAGAATCATGGACTTACAGTCTGTAATTTTCAGGACTCTCTTGAATTCTCCACTTCCAGATCCTCCGCAACCATCTTCATCATCACAATCACCACTGATTTGTTCATCTACACCTCCACCACTGCCTGTTTGTTGGAGATCCCATTTTCCATATTTTGGAAATGATTTGCCCTGCAACAGCTGAAGACAAGATATAGTATGCAAGTTAGCAGTACATATGGAGAGCTTCAGTGAGAACCCAAAATTTCACATATGTCTCTAGTAATTATCTGATTTGAAAAGGAAATTCCAGGATCAACAGAATGATAATTAAGGTTTTTGTTTTTACCCTGGCTTACAGACAGATTTAAAAGAGTGGTATTTGGAGACGTATAGTTTAATTAAAAAAACCCACAAAATGTCTGTGTCTTTATTCCTATAAAAGAAGATTAGGCACCAGTTTCTGGCCCACAGGCAAAGTGTGATGGACAAGTACACAGAATCATAGAATAGTTTGGGTTGGCAGGGACCTTTAAAGGCCATCTAGTCCAACCTCCCCTGCAATGAGCAGGGACGTCTTCAACCAGGCCAGATTGCTCACAGCCCCCTCCAACCTGACCTTGAATGTGTCCGGGGGTGGGTCATCTACCACCGCCCTGGGCAACCTCTTCCAGTGTCTCACCACCCTCATTAGAAAGAACTTCTTCCTTATACATGGTCTAAATTGACTCTCCGTCAGTTTAAAATCATTGCCCTTTTTTCTAACACAACAGGCTCCACCAAAATGTTTGTTACCCTCTTCTTATAGGCCCACTTAGAGCAGACAGCATCTGTGCTACGTAACAGCTGGACACGGATCTTTTAAAGACCCATGTGGTGTCTACAGAGACTTAAGGTACATTTATTATTTTGTGTGAATTTTCCAGTTTGAAATAGCTGAAATAGTATGAGAGCTGTGTTGCAGCTCCATATTGGTGAATCCAAAACATACTTGTCTGCTCTGGGTGTAATTTATGGAAATCTGGCAGAAGCTGAAGGAAAAAAAATGTGTTGGGATAATATCAAATGCTTGACCAAGGAACAGCAGACTCAACTAGTACAGAGGCAGGGCTAGCATGGAGAGAACTATTTCCAAATGACATCCTGGCATTGTTTTGACAGAACTAATAAAGGCAACTTAAAAAAAAAGCAAAGGGATAGCTGATACTGGCCTAAGCGGTGTAGGTGATTTGGGTCCAGTAAATAAGCTTGTTCTCTGGCTGCTTTTTATTTATCACTATCAATATGGCCAGTGATACCTACATAGTTTATAAGAAAACAGTAGAGATCTCAAAGTTTAACACATTTCTCCACTCTGTTGAGCAGTGCTGAGCAATCACCTGAGCAATGTTAATCTCTCTCATTTATCAAATGTACAACTGCTGTCATCCAGTTTTTAAATAGTAGGTGGTAGGACCGTCATACATACACAATGTGCCCTCCTCCCCATTCAGATTCAGTTATCTGTCAGATACATATAAGTATCATAATCTCTAAAAAACCAGATTCTTACAAATGTTAAGAATTCTTATAACTTTGTCTCATCCAAAATATCAGTTTGTACAGGTTCGTGCATTACACTTACTTCAGTCTAGCAAGACTTCTTTACACTGGCCAAAACCTCACTGGCTCAGATTCTTTAATTTAATAGTCAGGTAGTTCTTTCTCCTGAAAGTAGCTACTAAGTACTCTGAAACAGACTCAGTTGTTTTATACCTTCAAAAATGTGTTTGCTTTGTTGTTTAACAAGGTGTTGGGCTCATGTGACTGCTGAAAAGCTGTCGGCAGAGAGAGCTTCTAACTTTCCCAGCATCTTCGTGAAATCTCTCTTTCTCTCTGTTCTGAGGCAAAATTATTGTAAACAATCCTAGGAGTTTCTGTAAATTAATTAGGCTTTGTGCAGCTGTGCTTTGTTATCATTGTGCTTAGATAAATATTTTGGAATAGGTGTTGTTAGAACGGACCAATGAATTTGGTAGGTCGCTAACCAGTAGTCCAGTAGGCTCCTAGCATTTCTGTAAACAGCAAGTAAGCTAAGGCATATAAGCTGCTTGTAAATTAATAATAAATTCCTTACATCACTTGTGCTACCTGAACTCTGTGTCGTATCTCCGGGACCAACAGCAACAGGTTCACATTTTCAACCAATATGCTGAGTTTATTTTCAGATTATGGAGTCGCTTCTGAGACTACTTGATCTGTTAACTGCTGTACAGTGCCCAACAAAAAATATTTTAATCACTACTACAACAAAATCACTCAGATCAATCTCAATGGTTTTATAAAATCCATTTGCCACACTTTGTAAGAACAGGAGAATGCCACTCACCACTGAATCAGCAGGAGCAGTTTATGCAACACTTTTAATTCAAAAGTTTTATTAGGTATTTATATGCTACCTGAAAGACAAACTACCTAGCTAAGCGAAAAAAAAGTTCCTTTGTACTGCTGCCCTGCTCCCTGCTCATCAATGTAATCCATGCCATATTTCTGCCAAAATAGTATTTATAGTAGTGTGTTAATGAAACACACTCAGTCAAACAGCACACTTACTTTTTGCCCCAATTCATATAATGACACATTTCCAAAGCCAGTTGTATGATAAGGTACTCTTTATCCTTGAGCTTTGTGACATAAGTGTGGACAGAAACTTCCAGCAAGACAGTTTTTCAAACAGAATTTGCTGCCAAAGTTTCCACAGTATACCGTATACATATATACCATATAGACCATGTATATCTGGTACATATATATATGTGTGTGTGTGTGTGTACATACACATACATATATACTTTTTTCAGCCTAAGAACATGCATTCTCCTCTATACCCCATCTCTGTCCCACTCTTAGAAATAAATTGACTTAATAAGGTTTTATATTTTGTTGCTTCTTTAAATTTCAGCTCAACTTAGTTATTTCTCTTTCCTCTCTTTTTTTCTTTTTTTTTATTATTGTGCATTATTGACTTCTGACTAGAAACCTGAAAACAAACATGATCTCACTAAATTGCTTTAAGGGTAGGTTCAACATTGAAAAACTGCTCTTTAACTTTTTCCAAACTTGTCCCTGTACTTGAAAAAGTGAAGAATGAACAAACTCATTTGTTATTTGGGCTTTGTTATTCTCTTCAGTCTCCTTAATTGTACAAGAAGGAATATTGTCTCCATATAAGTTCAAAAATCTCAGTGCTGGTTCTCTACTAAGCAAGACTTGGATCTAGTATAAATTCTTTATTAAATACAAATCTATGTAGTTCTTCAAAGCTAAATTGATTCACATTATAAATAAAGATAAAAGTTGTTTAAAAGAATTGTTCTCTTGTGCTGCACTTTTTATAAAGCTATTTTTTAAGAGGAAAATAAGTACATGTTATAAGTGGAGAATTTTGTTGTATATACTTACCGGGTCTTCCAGCTGAATAAGGAGGGTTACTAGCTCCCCAAAAAAGTACAATGAATGTTCTTCCCATTATGTCACTGTCTAAAAAAATCTCTTGTCTTTTTAGTTGCTCCAAAAGTTTTTCCATTCTATCAAATTTTTGTCTCAAAAAAACCGAAAACCAAAACCCTATGAGTATAATCATACATTATTGTCTTTCAATTTCAATGAAAATAGCAGCAAATATTATTGGCAACCATGTTAGTTTGACTGAGTTATGGCAAGGGTTAGTTCACCGGTGTTCTGAGACTGCAGTAGACACACCAATATTCCAGATTTTCTGGTTTTTAATGTTGATGAAAGTTTATTGAACTAAGATTTTGGTATCAAAAGCATGTCCTCTGCTGCCAGCACTTTATTTTTCCAGAAAATTTGTGTGCCACTACTGTGGTACATGTGCATAAGGGAATTATTTGGGTATAAGTCAACAGAAAGGTCCTTGGGAGTCTTCAGCTTCACAGTTTGCCTACAGAGCTTTGGGAAGTTTGGCCTCCCTCTTAGATCTTTCAGTGCTCAATTGCCTAAATACCTCTCAGGATTTTCACTGATGGCTTAGTGGAATGCTTTTTTTGACACAAACAGCAATTCCAAACAAGGTTATAATGGTACCAAAAAGTACCATTAATAAATTTTGCAAAATTTCATCTTTTAGAATGAAAATATTTGCATTGCAGAAGTTACAATGCTGTAATAAAGTACTTCCATGGTTCTGTAAATATATGACTCACTACTATGTAACATTTTGGTAAGAAAATGAACTGCTTGCAGCAGCTACAGAGGCATCTATGAGGGTACTTGAAGCTTTTCAACAAATCTCAGAGTCTGGGCATAATTAGGAAAATTATCACTAAGGATGTAGGATTATTGTGCAGTCCTATAGGGCCTGGTAATCTTTCAAGATTATTTAAGACTTTTATCAATGATCTGGAAAGCAATATGAAAAACAAAATGGTAATGATAAATCTTTTACTGCCACAAGAACTGGAGAACTACTAAATAACAAAGAGAAGCGACAAACTAAGAAAATCTCATCTGGCAAGTCAGGCACTTGAGTGAATTTTAAAACACATACTATAATAAAATACAGACAAATGGAAATTTGCAAGTCTAAATATTGTATTACATGCATATTACAAGACAAAATATTCTGTTCTGTAAATTAATTGTGGATGTCCTGGGTAGCCAGCAGAATATGAATTATCAAGAGCAGTGTTCTAGCCAAGGATTTTAATGGGATATCTTTGGGGATAGAAATAGGAATACTAAGTCAGATTAGGGGTGTTATATTACTCCTAAATCCAATTCTCATTTCCTTTGTTCAGAAAGGATGGCATGGAATTGAATTCTATTACAGTGATTAAAATGGAACCAAAAACCCCTTTTGTTTTAACCAAAGAGCTCATCTTTTAGTGCACTCAAAAAACCCCTTGATCTCAAGAATTTGTTTAACCAGCCTTATAAGCTTTGTAAGCGCCTACATGGCAAACACAGATTTAACAGATTTGGCAGGCCAAAGCATAGGAAAATAACAAACAAATGAAAAATTTTTATTTAAACATTCAAAGTGACTCAAACAAATCTATGCTATCAATATCAAACATTTAAAAAATATTCAGGTTGGTCTATATCAAAATAATTTATCAATAATAAACAATAATAATGAACAATTGTGATAAGGTTTTGGTTTTATTTTTTTCTGGATCAAACAGGTTTTAGTCTTAAAGCATGAATTAATTCATAGGTTGAAGGACACGGTATGCATGAGGTTAAAGTAAATAACAAAACGGTCCCTCTGCCTCTCAAAAATGTATTAATTTATACAAGTAAATCTGAAATGATAAGACTGTACCCTATTTTATTTTCTTGTGCTTGCAGGTAGTTACAAGTGGTTTAATCGCTGTTGTTGTTTAACTCAGCAGGAACACCAGATAGCCATTCACTCACTCCCCCTCAGTGGGATGAGGGAGAGAATCAGAAAAACAGTAAAACTCATGGATTGAGATAGAAACAGCGTAATAGGACATAAAAGGAATGGCAAATAATAATAGTAATGATGACAAAAGAATGTACAAAACAAGTGATGCACAATGCAATTTCTCACTACCCAGTGACTGATGACCTGAGCAGTGGGCCACCAGCCCCTGGCCAAATCTCCCAAGTTTATATTCTGAGCATGATTTTGTATGTTATGGGATATCCCTTGGGTCAGCTGTCTCATCTGTGTCCCCTCCCATCTTCTTGCGCACCTCCAGCCTGCTTGCTGACAGGGCAGTGGGAGAAGATGAAAAGTCCTTGACAGAGTAAGCAGTGTTCAACAACAATTAAAATGTTGCTGTGTTATTAACATTATTCTCACTCTAAATCCAAAACACAGCACAATACCAGCTACTAGGAACAAAATTAAGTCTATTCCTGCTGAAACAAGGACAATGCCTAATGAATGATGAACACAGAAAGGCAAAAAAATTTATGTTTATACTACTGAAACTGATGTGATACAAAAATCTAGTATCCTATTTACTTATTCTACATCATATACCTTCAGGGGAAACATGAATTTTCTATAAATTTTATTTTATTCTATTTCAATAAAAATATCTTGATACTCTATTGCAGTTCAATGTGAACTAAGCTCAGTTATAGTATTTCTTCTCTTTCATTTTTGTGCACATCTAAGTACTTCTGGACAGAATCTCAAAGGAGCCCAGAAGTAAATCCAATTTAGCTAATAAAATCAAATCCAGAAGAATTATTTCTAGATGTATTACTACCTTGAAATCTCTCAAATGAGAGGAATAAACTGCTAATTTTTTTTCCTCTACTTAGTGTTACATACCTGAATGCTTAGAAATACAGCATTTTTCTTCGGTGATCTCTTAAAAAACTACTTGAACATCTGTAGGCCAGAATCTCCTGCAGGGTTTCATTTACTTAACAAAAATGTGCATTCTATATTAGAAGTCCAGTTTATATTGGAAACTGGTATTTAGATCACTTGTATTGCAACTTTTATAGTCCCTCATGGTAGTGCCCTGTGGGGATTTTTTTTGAATAGAAAGCTGTAGCTTTCTGTGAAGTACATCAGATCCTTTCTTATTTTTTATTTTTTTGATGATATTTTCAGAGAGAATGAGATTTCTAATCCGCTTTAGCCTTTGTACCCTTGCGCTGATACGTGAAGTACAAGCAATACATACAGTGCTATGTCAAACCCACTGTTTTCTGCCCAGATGCAGGGCTACAACTCTGTGTTTCAAGTTTGAAAACCTCATTCTTCTCCATAAAATCACCAGTAGCCTGAAATTCTGATGGAAGTAACACAATATTTCTCTCCAGTCTAAGCTAACTCAGCTGAACAAAGAAAGAAATAGACATTCATTCTGCTTACTGACCTCAACTGCAAGAATTAGAAAGATGGCTGAGCGCCAGCGCCGCACAGCACAGCTCTAACCCACCCTTTGTGCTTTCTGGATACACTTTTAGTACCTCAGGATCAAAACAGTTGCTGCCTGAATAGCAGAAATAAGAATTAGCCCAGCTTATTATTATACTGCTACTTCAAAACCCAGACATTTCTTCTCAGTAGTTATTTATGTAGCATTCAAAACCACTTAGTAAGTGAACAAAATTTTCAAAGAAAGCTAATTACTGAATTAGTTAGAAATGACTAGCAATTTTCACTGGAGCTACAATTCCACACAGTGAGACTATGGGTTCAAGCACAAGCAGACACTGTACATTTTGTTCCATCCTTAGCAGGCTTCCTGGCCATCACAGAGTTGAACTGACCTAACTAGCACTCTCCACAAAAATGCTTGACCCCAATTTGAGCCTTAGCATAGTCTACAGACTGTTCCCAGTGGGCAGCCTGGATTTGGTTATTCTACTGTAGGAAGTAGGACACTAGCAGTCCCTGACCATTTTTATTTAATACAACAGATACAGTTTTTCAGGATGTCTGCAGTGCCGAATAAAAGAGAATTGGGCAATAATCTACAGCAATAGATACTGAATTTCTCAATCTTTGTAACTTACATCTGTACCCCAAACCATTCTCCCTAAGGTAAATCGCTTATTAAAGAGGATATTTGTAAGCACTGGGCATGTGAAGCAGTGTGTTCTCACCCTTGATCCTCTTCTTACTCAGCAATATAGATACAGCTCCTAAATGAATTGTCCATTAACAAATATCCTTTTCCTAATTTGTTACATATAAAAATCTTGCATTATATCTGGGAGTGCATTTTGCAGCTCAAACCCACCAACTCAAGTTCTCACATGAGTTCTGTCATGAGCGATTTTTCTTTCCAGTTATTATTGGTTCAGAGTGAACACAGGAGCAAAAGCTTGGCTCTTATCCCTTGGTGCAACCCCTGCCACCACAGTTATGCACACTATCAACTTAATTTATTTAAAAAATATTTAGGTATTTCCAGCTGTAAAAATGC
This sequence comes from Ptilonorhynchus violaceus, assembly GCA_013397565.1. Classification (NCBI taxonomy): domain Eukaryota; kingdom Metazoa; phylum Chordata; class Aves; order Passeriformes; family Ptilonorhynchidae; genus Ptilonorhynchus; species Ptilonorhynchus violaceus. The sequence continues at coordinate 1,282,447 of VZRJ01013344.1, forward strand.
ATGTCTTGCTAACATCTCACTGCAGGTTTAAATCATCCTCAGAAAACTAAGTAAATGAATTAGACATTTCTAAGATAACAAATGAGACCAAATTTAAAGCCCAGAACAATAACATGTACCCTTATTTCTGTCTAGATAGTTGAAATAACAGAACAAAGTCACATGATATGTGATTAATATTTAGAGACTAATGTACTTTGCCCATTTCACTCATCCATGGATGCACTTGTTTTTTTTTATTTTACTGTTATTTTCTGTTCATCTCTTTTATTTTATTCATTTGAAGGCTATTGGTATAATCCCCTCCACTAGCTATTACAAATAATTTTTCAGATAATTTGCAAATAATTTTATCCTTTACCTTATCCGCATGTGAATTTTTAGACCTTTCTCCCTTGTCAAGGGTTAATACAAATAGACAAGACATATATTAGACTGTTTTCTTTGGTTGTAATAGTAGATTGAAATTCTGTCTTTCCAGAACAGATTATGTGAAACACTAGACAGCCTAATATCAAGTGCTTTAATGAACGATTGAGGTCTAAAAAAATAAGAGAAAGGACTGATTTAAATTACATGGCATACTCTCATCAGATAAAGCTCATTTGAACAAGCATCCCCAGGATTTTTGGGTGAGGTTGGGCTTCATACATCTCAGTGTAGAAGCCAAAAAATGTACATGTTTTTCTGTAAGTAAGATGTCTAAGGTCCTCAGCACTAATTTGCATGTTTAGAGGTTTGATTCAGTTTTGTGGACATGGTGTTCTAGTGCTTTTTGAGATGGCCTAGAGTACCCAGGGCACTACACGGCAGAAGAGTAGTGAAAGAATTTGCAGAAGACCTTCTCAAGCAACAGCTGGAGGTCAAGGAACACCAAGCCGGTGGAATAGTTCCAGGCATCTGTGCACACGCAATTGAACCATATTCCTAATTAAAGCTGGAAGTTATTCAGTAGAGCAAAGGTCGGTGTCTAAACTGAGATTTACAGAAAAGAAATAATGACAAAAGAAAGCTTTCCAAGTGAATTCTTAATTCTGTTAGCCAGGCAGTACAATTTTTGTTTGTTTGGTAACAACACATCTCGTAGCACAACTAGGCCAACTGGACAAAAGCACAGTGGGATCCCAACCATTATCTAGATGCTACAGATATAAAATTCACTGTTTCTCTGTATGTTCTCTCTCTATATAAATATACTACTAGCAAGAAAAAGATCAAATAATTTGTGAGGAAAAATGCTGATAAGAACTAAATTTTCTCGAAAAAGTTTCAAATCAAGCATTTTCAGTGTTAACAACTAGAACTCGGAAAATCATATGGAGAATTAATCACAATTATAGCCAATTTCAATAATCTTATAACTATCATTACACGAGACAGTTTTTCAAATAAGATAAGAAATGAAAGCATACCAGAGAAGCTGTGGAAGGGAATTCACCAACCTGCAAGATTCATATATATAGATGGACATGAGTATATGATCATTAGCTCATTATCATGCACTGGTTTCTACTGATAATAACATCAATCAGTTATTAGTCTGGCTGTTACTTAGAAATAAAAATCATGACATTAGCAAAACAGTAAATGTTAAATTCTATTTTTTTTTAAGAATAAAGTTTATTCAATGCTTCAACAGCATTGAATTGCTGTTGAATTAAATGAACAGCATTAAATTGCTACTGAAAAATAGGCTAGGAAAGAGTTCTACGGGAAATTATCTATACTACATCTGTTGTCCATCCATGTATTTCCAGTCTGTGGCAATTCTGAGCTTATGTCTACAAAAGTAGAACTTCCGTCACTTTTATGACACAGTTTCTTACTTAAGAAGAGTTAATGGTCTGTAAACCCTAGTTTCCTCTCATTATCAGTGAAAACAGAAGTCTAAAGTTACAGCTCAAGTGAATTAAACATCATGACAGATAATGAAAATCTCAGACAGGCTATTTCAGGTTCTGATTTCTTATACTTCACAGATCTGCAAGTGAAAGTGTGTGATATTAAGCCAGTTAGAAGAAGGACCTTCTTTTCACTTTGTAAGAATATGCTACTTGACATTTTTTCTGGAGGGCCATTCAGAAGACATTATAGAAAAAGCTGCATTGCAATAATCTGTGGTGCCATCATGAGCAAAACTGTGACCAGACTGTTAGAGGTACATTTCTATTGCTACCCTATTGTGAGTGGATAAATTGATGATTTATCCAGAGAACTGATTACAGTGAATGGAATTCAGTAGACTGTCAGTGGAGGTGACCCACCAGCAGTGCTGACTGACACTGCTTTCTCTTATCCATCAGCAGCATGATAAAGCTACTTTCATCTTTCACCTGGTAACATTTCCAGCCCTCACATGAGTGTACTCGAGTGAGTGAGGAAGAGCAACAGCTGCTCTGTAAAATTCATGAAGACTAAGCTGACAGCAGAGCCAATATTGCATTTAAGATATTTGAATGTTAACAATCGTTTCTCTGGTTTTGCTAAATCATTTAAATACAAATTTAGGAAACAAAATTAAGAGATTCCTGTTAGTTAGGATTCACATCAATGATTTATATATATGTGCATCTGAGTTACTTATATATTCTGGTATCTACTGATATCCTCTGGTCAGCAGAAAGAAAACAGAAATCTTTAAGGGCACTCTCTGAATTGCTTTAGATTTATCTGTTGGACAGGGTGGATTGCAACCTAGAACCACTTTTTTCTCTCTATTGGTAGAAAACCAGTTCAGATATGAGTAGATACATGGCTACATGAATCCTCAAACTTAGTACTGCTGCAAAGGTGTGCACAGCAATTAAGGCATCTCATAAGGAATGCAGTTTTCCTGTACAATTATGCCAAAAGCTAAACACAGAGGATTTATCTGGAAATCAGCTTTGGTCATCTGACCTGTGAAGTCAAAGAAATCCAAACCTACAGATAAGATGTAATTCTTTTGCTCCTGGCTTTAAAAACTCCATGAAAGCCCTGTGAGCTGACTAAGCTTTCAATGAGACTTTCTTCATTGTAGCACACATCACAGAATGTTGCTTTAAAGCAAAAAACCACCCAAGCTTCTGTTTTATCTTCACTGTTCTTTGTTTGTATACAAAATGAACAAATAAATTCAGGGCAAGGGATTATTCAGTTCCCCTCAGACAAAGAACTGACTGAATTTTGGTCAGCTTGATCCCTTTAATTTGTGTAATTGAATAACTTTTTAAAATCCTTTTTAATTATTGTATACAGCTTGAGAAAAAAATTATTTTCTATCGATTTTGACATGGTAATTGAGCCACATGCACCATTTTATAAACTCCTGTGACAGATTAAAAGTATGTTCCATTTAGCTGAGGCACTATGTGTTTAACACACAGAACACACCATGGTGATGAAGCTGCTTAGAGCTTGGAAAATAAAAATATAGCTTGAAAGAGACTACAGATATATTAAGGAAGCAGTTACAGAATTAATTTTTGCCACTTTCTGAAGTTCTTTACACACTTTTATGACATATTCAGAAGAACCAGTTATCCAGATTTTTGTGAAGAAATAGGAAATTAAGAAGCAAGGGAAACAATATGTTTAAATGAAATGGAAACTGATTGTCCAATAACAACAACAAAGAAATCACTCTTTTGAAAGTCTGATATTAGAATTTGGGCAAACTCATTGAGACCACAACTGTTAACAAAACATAATATGAAGGATGCAGACACAATGAAGGCTAGCTCCTGTTTCAACGCTGTTGGGAAGGAGTCCACAGTCCTGCCTCAAATATAAGAGGATTTCACAAGGAAGTCATGTCCATTTTGTATCTCTCCAATAATTTTTTTTCTGAAAAGGACTAAAAAAGTATTGCAGCATGCAATAAGAGTCAGAAATAAGGAAATAGGTCTCTGTTCACATGTCATGCCAATCTAATATTGTATTAATTTCCAGGCTCTATGAAGCTGAGTCATTCTGACAGGTATTCTGCACGATGTAATTCAATTATTAACTTACTGAATGCTTATAAACCCTGTTCTCTGAGAACTGACAATGACATTGTGAAATAATTCACCCATGGTTTTTCAGTAGAACCAGTGAGAGAGGTTAGGAACCATTATCCTTGGTGCCTAGCACATGATATGGAACAATCAACAAATTAGTGACAAACAGGGCACAGTAAATGTTTTCATTCCTCAAGTGTGAGGAATGCTTATAGTGCCAGGTAATGTATACTGGGAATAAGTTGCAACTGCAACAGTGGCATATTAAAAGTAGACTTGACATGCATACACGCCTCTGGCCTCCACAGAAGAAGACTGGAAGGGAGCAGCTCAGACAGTCTGCTGGGCGAGGAGCCATATCTGTGGGGTACACATCATTTCAGGAATCTCACACAAATGACAGCACATGTTCCAAGGCACTTATGTCTACCAACTCTTCAGCTGCCTCCAATAAATCTGAGGAATATACAGATAATAAAAGCTTCTACTACAAGTGATTTATGCACTCAGACAACTGAGACACTCTTATGTACAGTTACCACAAAAGGGTTAACAACAAACTACAACATCACATCCCAATGTGATGAAATTTTATAGGTTTCTACACAAATGGTAAAGATCTTTCAAGAAGAAAAAAAATAAATTTCAAACTTAGTATAATTTCATAAAACTAGTACGCTCTTAGAAACATTTGAAAGCAAGTTAAATAAAAAGGAAAATAGAAGGAAGTCTTTACTTTTGCATTAGCCATTGCTCTGTAGATAATACAAGTGAAAAATGGTCCCACATACTTAAAAAATTGAAACATTAAAAATACATTTCCCTCTTCAGCAGCTGCACATGTACTTTTTCCTTAGATCAGAGCATTTTAAATTGATCTAGAATATGATATGACAGTAGACACCTATAAAATTTAATGCAGAACTCAATTACTATGAAACAAAATCCTTCAGTATCCATTTCTCTCATAATGTACCATAACAATGTTGTCTATAGCAGTTTTTGTGGAGAGGGATTCCCTGTGCAAAAATATTGTTGTGTTCTATCTCCCCTCCCCCCCCCTCCCCCCAATACAAAAGTTATTATGCAGAATCTTAATATAACTGAAACAACTAATAAGCAGGACTCTCCTTACATTAGTGAGACCAAGTATCAACTACAAAAGCATACCTCCAGTCCTTATCTGTGACTTTGTTTGGACTCATCCTACAGTAAGAGTTTGCCACAAAACACACCACAACAAAAACATACATCCAGAATCTTCTGTATTATTTACCAAGTTTTTTGAAGTTCCAATATATGCTCTTTCAATTTTCAGAATATATCCTTCAGACAGAATTCCAGTAAAAACTCTAGTACATCATTTATGCCCCACTTAAGCCTTACACTGAAAGTTTTCCAGTCACTGAGATTGTGTGCTAGCACTCTTCAGAAGGCAAGTGAATTCTCAAGGAGGTTAAAACAAGACCTTCCTGCCACACAATTTGCCCCTTTTCCCCATTCTTTAGTTGTCATTTATTTTCATGATTTCTGTATAACTATACCTCTCCGGTTATATTCATGTAGTAAGGCTGCTTTGCATAAATTGAGACTTATCATAGATGAAGGGCTGTATTTTTAAATCCTCTTTGCCTCCAAACTATTCCTAAAATAGTTCCCATTGCCTAGTCTTGTCAAAACGCATCATGCCTGTTTTTCAAAATCTTCAAGAGAATTAAGGTATCCTTGAAGTATGTAAGTGGTGGAGGAGGGGATACGTACATTACTTGAGAACAGGTTTCTTGGTGCATAAAGAAGTGGACCATTTACAATCAGAGTCTTCTCAGAAAGATTTGATAGGACAATTCTTTAGATCCCATTGGGTCCTTGTATATGTGATAAGATTATAACTTTTCTCAGAAAAGCTAGCTTCAAGTTCAAGTAGCTGCCTATGCTATTTCTCTGCAGCATTACTTATTCAGATGCAATCAAATACCATGGAGAATATTATAAAATAGAAGAAGCCTTTTTTGAAATTCCTGAGAAAGTCTGGCTCATGCATTTTGCAGCTGTAATATGTATGCAATAGTCTAATTATAGTAATCCTAATCTATGCAGACTATGTTATTAAACGTGACATATATTTTAATTGTTGACAGATGGCTTTGAACCGTGTATAAATATTTATAAAGTCACACGTATCCCTATAGCTAGCACACACAAAAGTTCCAGGTATATTAGTCTGTCTTTTCTGAATCCTTTTATATGCACACGCAAATGCAGGATTTCCATTTTAATAACTATTTTATTGTTTAGGTTATCTGAAGACATAAAAGGGCCATTTTCTTTTTAAAGTGAAATGAATATTGCATAGATTACAGACAGTTTTGATTACTGTGAAAATCAGAGTACTTTTTCATCAGTATTGTGTTAGCCCATATGCTCATAGTTATTAAATATTGCCATTGTGCTGCTTATTCATAATCACCATCTTCACTCATCACCTACAGGGGAGATATCAATAGAAACCTTAAAATCTCCAAGAACAGTGCAGGAAAACAGGATCAACCCAGCAACACCATTCATTAACATGTGAATCCAATGCACATGTTCCTCTTACTTAGAAATCCTCATTTAAATCACATATAGTGAAAAAGTGGGCTTAATAAAACACCCAAAACAACTAGAAAATAGGCAGCATTTACAAAAAGTAACATATAGGAAATACATTATCTGAGCTTTTCAAAGATGTCCTAGGGTAGGCTCTAACTAATGAATAAGGTGAAGACTGAGGGATCACACATGTCAGAAAACTGCTTATATATCTTTTCAACTATTATGGTGGGAGTCACTTCATAGAGCTTTAGAAATGTAAACTTAGGCATCTGTCTGTGCAGAAAGACAGGCAAGTCCAGTGGGTAATTCATCTCAGCCTAAAGTTATCTGTGAGATGTCTATTGAAGTCAAAAGTCAGATTCTTTGCTGATATGCAGTTTTGCAAAAAAAGCCCAAACCAACCAACCAACCAACCAAAAAAAACCCCAACCAAACCAACAACAACAAAAAACCTTTACCTTTTTTTTTTTTTTCCCCAATCTAGGACATGTCTATTCAACTTAAACACCTGCAAGCTACTTAGGTGGTACTAGTTACCTTTTAGAGTCATGAGACCTTTTATAGTCAATTGAAAGAAACAAGCACCTTCAAAAGTCTGACCTCATCCTAAAATAAACCATGCAAAAATGCATGGACATATGCATTACTGGGTTTGGAAGGCTATTGTCTGGTGCTACATATTCCAAAGAAAGTTAATTTTTTCCCCCTGAACTCTTGCACTAAAAGCTCATTCTGGCAAAAACTACCCTCCTGCAGAAAATTGAGAGAGAAGGCAGCCATTTAAAAGAACAAAGTGAAAATTAGAAACCCTAGCATTTAACTTTAAAAACTGTAGCCATGAAGTGGTAAAATACTAAGTCATTTCAAGAGGGTGTGATAATTTCTTCCTTCAAAGTCTTGTGAAGGGATAAATCAGTAAGGACGGAAAGACAATAAATGTCAGCCATTTGATATCAGTCTTCCTACTGTCTCAAAAGTAGAGAAAAAAATATTTTAAAAGTTCTGAGAGTAAATTATAAAGTCATTTGTTATATTAATTTTCCTTATAATTAATACAATTTTTAATGCATTTCTTTACCACATGGACATTAAGCTTTCAATTTTTTTTCTTCTAACAGAAATATTTCACACAAAACATGTCAACAACCAAACATCAAAAATAGATGAGTCACCATTCTAAGGCTTTTATGAAATACAAAAAAACCCCTTGAATTCCTTTGAGATGAGCCATATTTATTGTATTTCATTTTCTCTCATATAGAGCATCTAATTGGGAAATACTGCAAACTCCTATTCAATGCAGTTATACATTTTTCATTTTATTAGAAGTATGAATTTTTAGCATTAAAAATTTAATACAAAATTTTAAAAAATCATTGTTAAAGCCAAGAATAAATATCATGAACTCTTTGTAAGGCACTTTGGGTGTTTTTTAATTTATCATAATCCAATTACCTATGTAAATGTCCTAGTTTCTCTGGAGATAATATATGGCAGATGGAGTTTGAATTTTGTTTCAAATGCTAGTAAAATTTATATCTTAAATATAAACCTGCTTAACCTGACAAGGATGTCATTATTGCATTGTGTTCATTTCTGCATGGTTTTGTAATGTAAATTTATGTAGAAATGGGAATCATTAAGAGATCAAGTATTAATGCCAAAAAAAATATAATGCCTTTGATAAAATATGAGTCAAAAGATATAAAAATGTTAGGTCTGAGGTTTATTTTCTAGAGTTCAGTGTTCCCATTTCTCTTTATATCCTTCAAAAATTGAATGTGTAATAAATTACAATCCTAGAAGTTGTTCAAGTGAAGACTTTTACATACAATCAACCGGACACGCATAGCATAAAGGTTAGTAAACTACAGTTTTGTTTACACACCAATACGAACAGAGCTTCATTCAATCACGTACAATAAAATTCGATTTTTCGTTTTACTGTAGTGTTCTTTTGCATCCAGGGCTGGGCTATATTGCTCTATAAATTGCAAAGGAAACAAAGCAGTCATAATGTGAGCTGGTACAGTACAGTGCAATACTGGGGGCTTCCACGAGTTGTGCTTCTACTTGGGAGAAAAATTACCCCCCTAATGAGAGAATCATAGAATGGTATGTGTTGGAAGGGACCGTACAGATCAGTTAGTTCCAATCCCCTTGCCATGGGCAGACACACCTTCCACCAGAGCCGGTTGCTCAGGATCCCATCCAACCTGGTCTTGAACACTTCCAGGAATGGGGCATCCACCCCAAGAGGCAAATATCCCTGAGAGGAAAAGATTATCGGTGCAAGCATAGCCTTATGGAAGAACATATGGCTCAGAAATCAAGCATTTGCATGTCTCACCCTTTCTTAAAACTCTGTCAACAGAAGAACACTTATTTTCTTTCATATAATAACTTATTTATTAGGGTTTTCATGCAAAAAATGAGAGACTTGGACTGAAACCCATGGTCACAGTGATTCATACATATATTTTCTTCTATTGTCCTAACTTTAGACTATAGTCTAATTTCATTAAGAAAAAGAAAGACATGTTCTCAAGATATTCTTACCAAAAATGAATTCTTAATATTTTATGGACCTAAAGTGCTAAAAGAGAAATCAGAGATTTGTAACCTCTTAGTTAAAGATCTGAAATTTATACTAACTGAAGAACAAAGTTCTTCCTCCCCAAAGATCCTAGTTTAGATGTAGAGGCACTCTCTCTGGAATAAACTGAACTAGGACTTCTCAACTTGCAATTTAATCACCAAATTATTATTTTACGGGAAAGAAGGGAAAGAGCGGCAGCTTCTTCTCCTAGATGAATATTTAAAGACTATACTGTTTAGAATAAGTGATTAAATGATCGTCCCCACCAATATGCTTAACGTTGAGATTCAAATTCAGACTATTTTTCCCTTTTTTTTACATAGAAGCAAAAGCTCCAGGCCTGACCTTCAAGAAGAACATGCATATACAAAACAGAATTTATGAAAAATCCGTGCAAACTGTTAACAAGTCTGTCATATATCAAAGGCTGTATGTTGGCTAGCCCCTGATATTCTTCAATATATCTCTATTGTTTTAAATCAGTTTTGATATAAACCATCAGTCTTGCTGTACTATAGCATAAATGAATGCTAGAGTTCAAAAAGCTTCTTTTTCTTTCTTTAGAACATACTATCACCACTGTCTTCCTACTTCACAAGCAAAATCTGGACTATGCACTATTTGGTACATATCACTAAATCAACATAAAGTAGGGTTACTATCTGGCCAAATAAGACATTGAATTAATAATTTATTTGATATGTCATTTTGAGAAGACCCATTACCTAACTAATTAAAATGTAAATGTCGGCAGAGTAGATTACATATACTGCACAGGTCCCAAAGACACGTTTGTGTTCCAGCCTACATTTCAGCCTTACTTATCTGAAATTAACCTTTTCATAGTCTTTTTAACCTGAAGAAGTCACAGATTGCATAGTTCGTTAATGCAAATTTCCTGATCTTTTTTCTCTGACTTTCAAAAACAGGCATAATTTGGAACAAGTTAATATTAGTTTTGGCATATTTTACTGTGTTTAAACAAAAAGCCGTTATTCTCCAATCTATACTCACAGAAGACCGTGAGGATACACAAGGGAAAATACACACACAAAAAAACCCATTCAAATACCCAGCTCCAAGAGAATAATCAGAAATGTGGCAAAGAATGTATCTTGAAGTAACCCACCATATTTTGCAATATAATTTATTCTCAGTAATAAAACCCACCTGCTTTCACACTCTTGCTACTTCTATTATTTCATTGAGTCGCTGTCTCTTTTAGCAGATAATTTTTCTCTGATTCACAGCTTGCAAGTAGCATTAAGTCTGGAGTGTCAAAATGAGGGCCAGCTGTTACTATCAAGAGAATTCAGAGCAATATATAATCTAAGAGAACATAATTTCACCTATATAATTTTGACACTGGGGTCTCATTTTCAATTATTCAATTATTCTGTTTAGTTATTAGAGTTTTAAGTGTTTCGTGATAATCAGTGGAAACTAATTAGACATAAAATTATAAGACATTCATTTTCAAACAACTACATTGTAAATGCTGATATTAGCAGATTACACAGCATTTTGTTTGGTTGCTTCATTAAATGATTGCTAGAGAGTGTTCTAAAAGCAGTAATGATTGCTCACTAACACCTTCAGAATCTGTAACAGATGTGGACAATTGAAGGAAAGACAGAAATTATGTACATTTACTTTCACACACAATTGGTAGAGAAACAACCATTACTTATATCTACAAAGTTGCAGAGTGATGTCAGAACTGCTTTTTGTCAGCAGGAACAACAAAATGCTCCTGGGACATGAATGAATTAACAGAAATGGGCCTAGGATATTATCTCAGAATTGTTAATCCTTATCACAAAACAAAACTGAAGAGAACACTAAGCTAACAGAAAAGGAAGAAATCTTAACAGCAGCCAAATACATCCGTGGAATAGTTTTTTTAGTGGAGATAGTACTTCTTCAAGGGCAAATGCTCCAATATCTGAAAGAGCATATATTTTAATTTTATTTTGTTATTTCTATGCAGTTATCTAGCTTTAAAGTACTACCAATTTGCTTTAGTAATATCTGTGTGGCAAATTACTATCCTGCTATTCAGATTTTTCTTCCTGCAACATGAAGATTATAAAAATTAAGCCAAACATATCAGTATGACATGCTACTGGAACAAAACATATAGAGAACCTTGGCTTAACCCTTGCAAATACTCCTTTGAGATACTGTGTTTATTCCAGGAGTCTGATTTAATAGCAGAATAAGCTCTTGAGGAACAAAACAGAATCAAAACCAGCTGGCTGCTTTCCTGCCAGGCACTTTCACAGTTCACAAACCTCCAAAACACAAATGAAATACATTAACATCAAGCAATTCTTAGATTTCAACAAAAATCTTTAACTTCATATCTGAAAAATATAGTCTAATCCTATTTTTCCTGAAACTGACTCATGGTCTCTTGAAAGTCTTTCTGCAAAACAATTGGCATATTGAGAAATTCAACAACAACAACAAAAATGTAAGTACAGGACTAATTTGACTCTTCCAGGAAATCATGGGAAAATATTAAAGACTGCATCTTCAGAGCCACTGTATTTTCTCTGCTTTGAAGGCAGGCCATGTAAATGAATTATTACACTTTTGTATGAGACAAAACAGAAAGTATGCACAGTGAATGCTATGAAAAGTTAGTACCTGAACACTGATACTGTGCAATTGTACTATTTCCCATTCTAAATATGAAAGAAAACTCACCACATATTGACAAATCTGAATTTTAGGTGTATCAATGGTATATTAAGTAGTCTACACACTGAGGACTCATTTTAATGCTGACACAGATAATAAGCAGAACACTTTCAAAGACTGCCATGGAAACTATGAAATGCATTTTGCTAAAACACATAAAACCTGAATAATTTCTAACAAAATTGCTTGGAGGACTGGGAAATAGTTGTTGTCTTGATACTTAATTCACTTTTCAGTTTAGGAATTTTCTCCCAAATCAGGGTCTTGCAAAGATTTACTTGTGCAATTTACTTGTTTTCTGAAGACTCCACAAAACATGTCCATAATATTTCAGAAACAAGTTGTTCTCAGCCATAATCATTGCCACTTTCGCCAGAATGCTGCAGAACATCCTCTAGAATATCCTCTAGCCTGTATCAGGTGTCAAAGGCACAACTTCCAAATAAGAGATTCATATCTAAACTGTAGTTGGTTTAATGTGAGCCCTTAAATTTTCTCCATGCTAATTCCTAGTATGGATACAGCCATTCCATCTAGCAGGTTGATACTTCAGGTATCAACATGAATCCCATACTATAAAACCAGTATTGACAAACAGATGACTGAGATGTTCAGTAATTATCACACAGCTGTTGAAACGCAGAGTTAGACAGTCCACTTTCCAATATCAAATTCATAGAAAAGAGGACACAGTAAATTTGAATTGCAAATATACTGTGAATTTTGATACCCATTATTACAATACTTAACCTCATTGAGATTCTACTCCTAAAAAATTAAAAGCAAAAGGCTTAATACAAAGTTTTTTGAAAGCAATCAGAAGACTTTATCTGATTACAGGGGCTGGTGAATCAAACTCCAAAAGTGTGAAATAGGTGTAATCCAACAAAGTTTTAAGTAGAAGAACATAATTGTTTTAAATCTATCTTCTGTAAAAGCACATGAACGATTTCCTATAAGGAACTCAGACTAAAAGTAATTGTCAGAAATAAAAATCAATAATGTGATAAGAATCACAGAGAGACATCCATTAAATTAAAAATGTGCAACAACCTCCTTGGAGAAAATTTGAAAATTGACTCGTGAAACTTTATGAAAAACACAAGGAAATACCAGAGAAATCTAGTATTTCTTTTTCCACTTTCAAATAAGTTTTTTCATTTTCAAATAAGTTTTTTAGCTTTCAGATTCATTGTTTGGGCTCTAGGTAAGCCACAGCACAACTCAGCTTGAAATTCATGATTCATATTGTTCTCAGTGAAATACTTCCTAATAAGCCCTTATTCCCTTTAGGCATGAAGCCAAAGAAATCAGCGGAGTAGAATGCATTTCTTTATTTATTTTTATCAGTGAAGCTAATGCCAGGACCTTTAAACCATCTGCTTCATTTAAGGAAAAAGTATGGACAACTGGTGATTTTGCTACTGAAAAAACCATTTAGAGGAGAAACATATGTTCCAATGGCAATTTTCCTACTGAGTGCAGAGGGAAAGAGGCAAACAACATATAAGAGCAAGCTCTAGTTACTGTTCCAGACTTCTGCATATTCTGGATTGCATTCCAAGACATTAAGGGTTTTTTCTACATGTCTGCTGGTGCTCAAGGGGGTCACAGGGGACAGAAAAAAATCCACTGTGAGCAACCAAACTGTCTTATGATGTATACATAGTTCAAAGTGAACACACAAGGATTCGTATGTTGATGACTGAACCAAGTATCTGATTACTCAATCAGACACATTCATGATAAACACCCTGGAAACTGACCTGGCAAACAAAGTTTGGGTTTAGTGCAGATACAAATTTTAAACTTAACTGCTGTCCTTGCTACTTTTACTATTTTCTATTTTATCGACTGAGGTGGTTCAGACCACAGCAAGGAGAGGATTGGCCTGACCACACTGGTGGGCGGTGTCAAGGGTCTGAATCTCCTACATCAATCAACTGGTTTCCCTCCCCTGTTGGGAGTGGTTTATGGCACCACCTTCTGTTATCCATATGTAGTAACCGTTCTGGAATTTTCCGTCGGGTTGTGGTCACCATTGGTTCTCTTTCCCTAATCCCTCCTTCCCTTCATCCTCATTGGATCCTTACCCTTGCTCCGCCCCCTGGCCCTCAGACCATTGGCTGCGATGCTCTGCCCAGCCTCCTAGTTCCCTACTTAAGCCTGTACCCTTGTCACCGTCTTGTCTTTTGTCCCTGGACCCTCCAACAATAAACGCTGTTGTTGGAACCCACACAAGAGACCCATCCCTGCTTCTTTATTGCTGCTCGCCGCCACAGAGGACGTTGCGTGAATGTGTTCACGACACCTGCTACCCGGGACCATGTGTGCTGCCAAGGCCGTCAGCTGGAGTGTTTCCCGGCTGCGGGAACGCTTCTGGAAGGCTGCGACATCCAACACCTACCGCTCGCCGCAGCAATCCACGCTTTAGGAATATCCTGGCAGACAGACTGTATAAGACCCAAGGCATTAGCAGAAGGCACAGGCTGTTTGTCAGGGAAGACAGGATTGTTCTCTTGCCCCATTCAGAACTGACCCATTCTGAAGCACTGCAGTATCATGTGGGCAACTCCCATGTGTTTGCCTTGCCAGAATTTCAGCTGCAATTATTTCCCTTCCTGCCCTACATTACTGTGACTAAAATGACAGACCACTTCATTTGAGTTTGTGCTGAAGCCTGTCTTTTCACAGAACACCTGAAAAGGCAAAAAGAGAAAGAACCTCCATGGAAATGAAAGTGATTGAAAAATTATCTGAAAGATATGTCTGTGACTTTGGGACTGCTTATTAATTGAGGACAAAGAACCAAACCTTCCTGTGCGCTTCATATTGCTTTAAGCAAGCTCTGACTCTAAGGAATAATCATTCTTTCAAGGGAGTTTTTTAACTTCTGTATCCAGAATAGCATGAAGAAGCTGTGCCAGCCCATCAGATATGTGGGGTTTATGCATTAAAAAGCCAATATTCATGGCAACTTTACTGGTCATGGCATGTGACTATGTGGTGGAGCCTGGTGGTGTAAAGCCTGCTGAGGCACTGCTGAAGATCCACAGGGACCCAAGAAGCCAAATGTAGGTGAACAGCAGAACTACCTAAACGAAACGCTCCCTAGAGTGAAGCAATCTTGAAGAATGTATTGGAAAAAGACTGGTTTTTACATATGTAAGAAATACTTTCATGAAAATGGCATTTACACATATATTTGTTGGGTGCAACAGTCCTCACAACAGACAGCATTGATTATAAATAAGTACAATGCAATAGATGGCTGAGTACAAGACCAGTCACTGAGAGATCATCCATGTGAAAGGAAGAGATCATGAATAGTTTGTGTAAAGAACGGTTATCTCTTATTTAGCAAAACTGACCTGAGATGACTGTACACCCTGTTAGGGTTTACATATGACATTGGAATTGCCTTATCTTTTCTTGTACTCAGCAGGCATCATACGCAGTGCCTAAGGAAAAACATTCTTTAAAAAGGATTTCTGAAGGAAAATATAATCACAATTCTAGCTGCAACAATTCTTGTGAAAACTGCTAAGGAATATGGTACTTCCAAAATTAAATCTCTCACTACAATGAAAATTAATTGGGATTGTATACTCATGCCTGAAATACAAAGCTAGAAACACATATCTGTAGAAGTGACAGGTGGGAGGCTCAAATGGGCAACATGCCCGTATCAAAAGGGACAGACAGGAATCTGTCTTCTAAGAATTTTAATACAACTATTGTGAATGCAGGCAGAGTACAACAGAAATAGAGCACAGATTCTGACCAGGGTCACATTCTCCATAAATGGTATCTCCTATTGCTTCTGTAAGAGACAGAGTACTGAACTCAATGGACCACTAATCTAAATGAAAAGGGCTTTTCTGGTGTTCTTAATCGTTTGACACTGAAGGAATAGCCATTTGGGAGGTGTTAACATAACAGAATATCCTTTATATAAGATGAATTAATATTGTATTAGTTTGTGGTGAAGGAAAAAAAATAGAAGAAACTTTAAAAGGTAGAACTGCTCTGATGTAGGGCTAGAATAAATACGAGGCTATATTTTAATATATTTTTATATTTTACAGTTGTCAGTATAGCTAGCCTATTTTTGAGTAACATCACATTCTGGTTTTAGCCTGGGGATACAAACAGACTTACTATACTGTGTTTTTCCAAATACATACAGCATCTGATGACATAGATATCATTGCGTATGAGCACCTTACTGAGCTTCAGACATATGAATTATAAGCTCATGGGGATACAAATACAAGGCAAACATTTGCACAGAAGTGGCTCAGTAGGAACATTTGTATTTGAAATAGCTTTTGAGCATTTGGATTAAGAACCAAAGCTGAGTGGGAGGGATGGAGACAGATTAGACCAGGCACAGATGTCTTTCAGAAATATGCCTTGAGATGTATAACCACAACATTTGTGAATTTATGCTGGAGACATTACCTGTTGAGAAAACTGAAAGAAAAGATCAGATCTTGGGAATTACTTAATTTAAATACTTTGTATTTTTCTTCATATTAGTTTGTTCACCTTCAGCTTTTAAACTTAAGTTTTAAAAAGCAATAAATCTTATTATTGTACAGCAGTCACAACTGCATTAATTAGGAGAAATGTTTTCAAGAAAACATTATTCATTTGTCTTTTCAGACACCCACATTACACAAAAAGTGTGAATTAAATACCAGAAGTAACCGGATAAGGGTTAAATTGCTTACAATTTTTAAACAGGGTTAGCTTCACTGGTATTATTATAACAAATTCCTCACTAGTCATACTAAAAAAAAATAATATTTTATTTTCCACATGCACATCACGATTTAACAAAATAAAAAATTGAAGAAAAAAAGAATTCCTGCACTCCCCTGGATTGGGAGTAATGAAGGCTCATGCATTTCTTTCTGCAGACTTCTTTTTCTGGATGAGTCAGATATTTGGCTGCATGGCCAAGCATACTACAGCTGATCCAGTAGTATATATCCTAAACTTTATTATTCCTAAGTATAATGCAAATGTGCTTCAAACAGACTAATATCTAGCAAAATGGGTCAAAATATTACAATTCTGATTTTGGCATTCTTTGTTTTGCTGTTGGTCACTATCTTGAAGTACACACATGACATACAGTAACTAACAGAACAAAAAAAAACCATTTTGGTAAAAAAGTAAAACCTTTGCAGTCTTATATCAACTGTGGTAATACCTGTAAGGGATGACCAAAAATCTTTTAAAGGCATAGGATAACCTCTGATATTGGTGGTAATATTAAAAATGCAGACAGAACGTGCTGCTATCATTCATGATGAAATACTGCTTTAAGTTCAAGTAAACCTTCCAAACAGGTCTACTCTTAGGTGGTGGTGTCTGACATACAAGACAGGAAATATGGTTATACTTTTGCTAATGTATGCTTAGCATTTATAAGTGAAAATATTTTCACTAACAAATATCTTGTCAGTAACGTTAGAGTGGTAGTTATCAGAGGGACTAGAAATATGACTAATGGAAAGAAAGAGAGAGAGAGAGAGAAAGAGAGGAAGAGAGAAAGAGAGAGANGGGGTTTAAGGGTAATTCCGAAGGAAGGAAGGAAGGAAGGAAGGAAGGAAGGAAGGAAGGAAGGAAGGAAGGAAGGAAGGAAGGAGAGAAAGAAAGAAAGAATAAGAAAAAAGAAAAAAGAAAAAGAAAGAAAGAAAGAGAAAGAAAGAAATAAAGAGAAAGAAAGAAAGAAAAGAAAGAAAGGAAGGAGAAAGAGAGTAAAAAGCCCCACCTGCCTTTTCCCAAAACAACACAAATGAATGGTACTTCAGATTCCACAACGAAGCTTCCATTGCCTTTAATGACACATAATGGGGTCCTCAGTCATAGAAAGATAACCACATTTCTGTGTAGCACCAAGAACCCATTTACACTAAAGAAAGAAATAGCCACCTAAAACTAAAAGTTTTTGTGCATAATAGCTTTTTATGAAAAAGACATACGACCCAATTTCATTTTGACGGAAACCATGCAGTGAAATGGCCATCTGAGGTAAAATGCTTCCATTAAAATTCATTTGTGCTGTGAGCTTTAATTCTTAATAAAACTAGGGCCATACAGAATTTAGGCACAAATGCAGCAGCTATTAAGTCATGCAGAACTTAGCACAAAAGTTGTACTTACAGCTTGAGTCCTTCACTTAAAGGAAAAAGTTGCCTAGCATGACATTTGCTGCAGTTACAACATGACTGAAAGGCAAAATACTTCCAGGCAGACAAGGGAACAAGTCCAGAAGAAAACAGTCACTCAGTCACTAGGGTTTTTTAAAGGGTTTGATTTTAAGCAGGCTGACTGTAGCAAAACACCTTTCTACATGCTTATTTTCTTGAATATTTGCATTAAAGTCAATGAGACAATTCAAGTACTTGCGGGATGAAATAAGCATGTTGAACCCATTATACCACTGAAAAATCAGCTTGGGCAATGAATAGCCTAAACGTTTTGAATCTTATTCTCAGCAAGTGTAAATTCCTATTATCCCCTGAGTTTATTTTAACTCAGCAGACTTACAGCCATTGAAGATGTAGGGGAATATAAATTGTTTAAATGCAACTTCTTGGAAGCAGAACAACCATTTAATCATTATTTTATCTCTAACAAAGCGGAAAGATAATTTAGAAAGTTATAAATAAGGCCATGGTTACACAGTTATTTGTGACAATATTCCATTCATTTATGGAATGGAATATTACAGTAAATATATGGTAAATAACCTATTAAAAGTGTGCTAATAGATTCTATAAATTTCATAATATAGTAAGATCAAGAAAAACAATTAAACTATTCACAAATAATCATCTTATAGTTTTTCTCAGAGACTCAAAAACATTAAAGATATGAAAGATGCTAAAATACAGAAATCAAATAAAAAGGATTTGAAAATTACATTATTTAAGCATTGAAACAAATTGTGTGCAGAACCACCCTAGAGAATAAAATCTATTCTGAATTTATTTCTTACTTTGTGATTAAATATACGAACTGGCCTCTACTGACATTTTAAAATGCTACTTTTACAGTCATGTCATGCTTTAAATAATTCCAATTTGAAATAATTGATTCATGAGCAGTTTATCTGATTTACTTCACTACCAGATGGCTATGAAGAGAAGAAATGTTCTGTGTCATAAGCTGTTCTACGGGGTCTGGGTAAAAGACTGGATTACTTTATGCATTGCACCTATAGTGGCTTTCAGTAATGAGAGCCCAGTAAATTAGCTTAATAAATGAATTTAACATTTATCTTTCAATAATCACTGATTTTTAGATTACAGGAAAAGAAGAATGTTTCTGGATTTGTGTTAGCAGTTATGGTATAACAAGTTGCCTCCTAGGTATCATGAACATGCACTTTGAACAGAGTCTCATTTAGTGTGACCAAATACAGGAATGCAACCAAAGCCCTCATTAATGGTTTCACATATGGGAGATATAAACTTTGAAAAGTTAAAAAGATTATTATAAAAAAAATAAGAAGCTGTCTCAAATTCTTCATTTCAGTATTCAAATTGAAAGAAACATTAATCTGGCATCAGTTTTTGGACCATCACCAACTGCCATATAGAACTTTCCCTACCAAAATCAACTTTCATTGAACACAGTAAAGCTTTAAAACATTAACTGTATCCAAAACCACAAACATTCAAACTTCATATGTTTAAACACAGATTTAAATTCTTTCTCTTTCCCTGTTTTCATTGCATAATGCTTCATAACAATTTATAAGATGAATGTAGGAAACAGAATCAGGAACTGTAACTCAAAGAAATCACACCACTTTATCCATTCAAAACGTTAAAGAACCACACATAATTGAGCATCTTGCTGGCATCAAGGTAAACACTTCAGAATTATGCAACCAGTGATCCAAGCAGGAAAAGGATTCTGTACCCATGAAAGTCCCCTCCTGGATAGTTCAAGAACAAACTTGTTCGCAAAGTTGCTTTATTAAAAGTCCTTGTTGACATCCACAATAACAGAATGGCAGCAGCTTTTAAATCTAAAACCTCTCACCCAGATAGTGAAAGAAAAAAAAGGAAATGACAAAGTGTTTATGCCCAGTGCTGCCACTACAGTTATGAAAGTATTCTGTTCTTTAGAATTACAGCACCATATAAAATTTTAAATGAGCTGACAGAAGATATGCAAAAAGTTTTGAGGTAGAACTATTCATATGAAAACTGAGTTCCATAATCACAAATCTTATCTTGATCAGGTGTGGTTTGCATGGTGAGCTAACAGTTATGGGCTTGGGTTTGTGGATTTGGGGTGTTTTTAATTTTTAGTCTGAAAAAAAGGAGAGCAGCAACTGAAAAGAAAAATATTTTTTGTTGACTCCTTACCTACAAGCTGAGAGCAGTGGAGTAAGTAAAAAACTGAGACTAGGGATGAACGTAAAAGGTGAAAATATGGCAACATATCACTTGATGCTTCCCGAAAAGGGAATCAAGTAGCAAGCAGAAGCTGGAAGCAAAGAAAGCAACAGGTGGAAGTTAGTCAGAGAGGAATTACCTTGTGAAAATCATATCAGGCAGGAAGGATTCATACTTCACCTGTGAGGTTTGGAAATATCAGTCACTCTGTCTCAAACCGTGCAGGCAAATTTCTACTAAGAGTATGTACCCAGTGGCAGAGCAGCTGGAGGTCAATGTAGGGAATGAATAGAAACGGACATACCCTCTTGTGATACCAGTGACCAGACAATGTAAACGTGACAGATGGGAAGCTGGGCCTGAGCCATCTTGTCATATTCCCTGCTTGCCCATTTGCTGAGGAGGAGCCCTGAATGGCTCCAGGGACCAGGGCATCTGATGGTATCATTTTGGACAGATTGCTGAGGAGCTCGGAGATCAAGAAAAGCTGAGGGACTGTCACTCATCCCTATCCTACTAATGGAAAGCACACACTTCTGATATCAAAGAAGGGAGAAGTAATCTCTGTGAAATGGAAGTGTTAGGCATTGGAATATGCTCTGAGGAGTATGCTCTGAGGCATGCCCTCCTCTTGAAACTGCTGGAGCAACAACTAATGAGAGTAAGCAGAGACAGAAAGCACTGACAAAGTTATGATTATTGAATGACAGCTACTTAAGGTATTTCAACTAGGTGTTTCAGGTGCTTGTTTATATGCAAAGTGTTTCTACACGTCATATATGGTCTTCTTTAAGAAATGTCACGGTGTGCTGTCTCAGCAGTTGAATCTTGTAGATGTTTTTTTAGTTGCTTAGAGAATTTTGACCTATACTTTATCAGATAAGCAAGCTGAAGAGAACAAAACTGTTTTATTTACATTATCTTATCTCCTCAATGCAGTCCACAGATTTTAGGCTATATTAAGACCATATCACATGGGAGCACTTCTGATTTCCTAGACTCAAGCATTAACACCTTCCATACTGCCTCTATTTTTGGGGATGAAAAGAGGTGATATGTGATGTTGACATCATGTTACAGATGAAGGAAAACCTTTTTACATCATATAAACACAGTTAATGCCTTAATTTTATTCTGCTTTTAGACACAAGACTGAATTAATACAGCTGATACTGCTGCTGTTTTTGCACCGTAACCATACACTTAGACTTGGTTTCAGTGGACTACATTTGTGCTTACAGCCTTCTACATGCCGATGCCCTAGCAAGGTATATTCAGAAATTACATTGGACATTTATTTACTTTAACAACCTACATACTTCTTCCAGATATCCTGCTTGAAACTGCATACATATTCAGTTTCAGTAGAAAATAGTTTCCATATTTCATTGGCAGATTCCAAATTTAATCTTCCTGATATGCAGATTTAGTTCAGGGATCTGCCAAGCACCCATACATCAGGATTTTATTTTCATATATTACAGCTCATTTTAAGCTTCAAATAATCCCAATGATTAAAAGACTGAACTTCTGACAATATGTCTCTGATTCTATTTGTTCCTTGCAGCTCTTCAAGGCTATAAAGTATAGCTCAATAAAAAGGTTCATATAAACATGTTGATCACCATTTAGAAGACCAATAAGTCTAATTCTTAAGAAATCTAAAATGATCCATTATCCAGTTGCATAACTTCCCTGTATCAAACTAAGTAGATTTTTCTTTCTAAATTATTATTTTACTACCAGTATCTTCAAAGACATGGAGGAACAGATCTGGTGTGTTAATTCACTTTAAGCAGAAAACTGCCTTTTGCAACAGATAGCGCTCCTCTGAATTTTAATTGATTTAGTCTGCTGTACTACCAGAAGACTAACACCATTATACAGATACTTTGAGCAATCAATCAGATAAGTGCTCCAAGTGAGCAGGAGCTGAGCTTTGGAACCTCTCCCCAGCAGGATCACAGCTTCTGTGATTCTGAATGAAAGGTTTCTTACTGCTTCCCTTGAACAAAACTTAAAAATAAAATATAGAATACAAAATGAAAATCCAAATCCATTACAGTTGGAGGAAAGGGAGGAGAAAAAGCCAGATTATTCAGTGAGGTTCTCTTACTTACCTGTTTTTGCTCTGAACAATGTAATCAATCCCTGCATTACCATATTCACTTTACATTTTCCCATTTGACTGATTTTCAAATGGAATCACTGTCACATAAGGGCACTACACAGAATTACTATGTCTTTTCTGGTAGCTACTGCATTACATTTATAATACAATATCTGGTGTTCTTTTTCTTTTTCCTTTTTACATCCTTGTTTTACCTTGTCTCTGATCAGTGTCATCCCTATTCTTAATTACACTCAAGACTTTGCACGCACTTGAGGATGGATTTTCATTATTTATCAGTAGTTTATCTCCTAAATGCTCATCATTTACCAGGTAGCTGCACAGCACACTGTAAATGGGAATGTGCATATAGGAGTATAATAACACTCTTTGACATCTTTTCTTCATGTTGTATTCCAAATCTAACTTCCTGCAACATCTTTGCTGCATTAGTCTGGATTCAGGACAAAAAAATAGATACAGCTACTATTATCACAGCTTTTGAGAAATTCCTCTTGTTTCATAAATCACAGTTGAAATAGTTGGGCTTAGAATGGCCTTTCTGAAGTAACCAGCAGCTTTTACAATCATTTGCTTATTCTGCTTTGTTAGCAAAACTGAAAACTGCAAGGATTACATATCAGCAAGTCAAAAATTTCAGATGCCAAATCATGAAGCAATCAGGAAAGCTATAAAAACAAAGCTTGCTAGATTAAATAATTTTAAAGCATGTTTCCAAGTTTTTCTGTATATCATAAACCCACAGTAACCTCTACAATCTTCCTATGTAATACTGGTGTTCACAGCTCTTCGTACTGGGAAGTTGAGAGCATATGGCTCCCAGATTGGTTCCTTTTCCCACACATAAGGAAACCATAACCTTCATGCCCTACCCTCCCTGATTCCTGCACTAGGACCCTAACCAAGTCTCCACTTTACAGTCCCCACCTAGGAGTTTAACACCATGTCACCAGCTTTTCCTACTGCTCCTTCAAA
The DNA here is from genome assembly GCA_013397565.1 of Ptilonorhynchus violaceus. Lineage (NCBI taxonomy): Eukaryota > Metazoa > Chordata > Aves > Passeriformes > Ptilonorhynchidae > Ptilonorhynchus > Ptilonorhynchus violaceus. Next base: position 1,305,859 of record VZRJ01013344.1, read on the forward strand.
CTGATACCCTCTCCATCCATTTAACTTCCTGCTACATCCTTGTCACTGATAGCTGTAATCATGTCTGGGAAGGTATGTAATCCCACAGCCAGAAGTCAGCACCTCCAGACAGTCAGTTATTACTCTGAGATTGCTGAGTGTCAGAGATTTAGATTTAAGAACTCCACAGAGACAATTGTTAATCACTGATATCTCTATTATCTAAGGGATATAGCCTGCAACTAAGGTGAGCTTTTCCACATAGGCAGTGGAATCACATGGATGTGTTTCCTGTAATAACATTTCAAGGCTAAAATGTGCTATGAAGTTTGTAGGCTGGCTGAAGCATTGGCTTTTATAAATGATTTATACATCAGTGGTGCCATATGTTTTTCTCATTTCCCAGAATTTCATAATCTAATCAGGATACTGTTCCTGAGAGTCATGCCTGGATCAGTCCAATTCAGAATACTGAAACTAGTAGTTCACAAGTGGTTTTTTTGGGGAAGTATATTTGCATATTTCAACTTTTTCCCAAAGATTGGAGAGCTTGAATTTTTTTATCCTGGAAGGAAAAAATGAGATTGTGTTGTTTCATTGCCTATCTGCCAGTAACCCCCTAATAATTTTTAAAAGCACTGGTGAATTCCAGACAAATTTGATAGAGGGACTGGAGTCCAACATATCTGTACATATCTTTGGGAATCAACGACTAACAGCCATTTCAAAAAAGAAGAAGAGAAAGCTTAGTTGTGTTTGGCCATGGTTAACTAATCCATGGGCAATCAGCAACCTAACATCACAAATGTGAGGGGAAGGAAGAGGAAGTGTCCAGAGAACATGTCTGCACTATACACTAGTAACATGCCTGCGATGGTATTGGGTTAGAATTGTGACTATCTTATTGATTAAAAGTTTGTCTGGACCAAAAATGAAAGAATCAAAAACGCTAGTCAATCTAATTAACAATTTATTCTTTTCATACCTCCAGTTTTGAATTAGAAATTACAAATGTTTTACCTCTATTGTTTGCTTTAACTTTGCCATTAAATTTAGTGTTTAATAACTGTGAAACATCCAGAAATTTTGAAGTGAAAGCAAGAGTATTATTTGAGAATGGGCAGATCTGGTTTTACAAAGTCAGACAGATTACAAGGTTTTCTTAATGAATTTTGTTATTCAAAAAACTGCTGGAGTCTAGCAGGTAGAGAAATAAAAATTATGTTGAGAAGCCATAATTCAATTAAAATGTTTTAATTTCTTTTTTTTTTAGTAATATCGGTTGGTACTGAAATAACATTTTGTCTTCAGTGAAATACAAAACCACTCCGACTAGAAAAGGGTCACAGAGCTTTATTGGGCATTGTCGCCACCTACTGGAAACCAATAAAGGCAGAAAACCCAAATCTGAGCAGTGCTCAAATACCCAAAAGAAAACGGGTGAACTGCTGTCACATATAATCACTAAACACATAAGCCTAGGGTCAAAAACGTGGGCAAGCTCACCGAAAAAATTAAAATCATGATACAGTGTAGGTTAGTAACTTAAGAGAGTGCTTGCAATTGCATATACCAAAACAAAGAAATCTGTCCATTCCAAACTTTGAACTCTAAGCTAAACCCCAGAAATGTTCATCTATACTTACAGAATTCTGAAGTTTTAAGAGGGTTTTCTGTACGAGGGATAACCATACAAAATATGTGACCATAGGAGATGTTTCCCTATGGCTTTAAGGTAAAGACAATTTCTTAAGAGTCAAAATAGACCTTCCACTCACATTGAAATGTATAACTACATATTTCTGTTATAACTTTAAAAATCATGGAACTACGGACTGTAAAATGAAGTCACTGTATTACATCAAAACCAGAACAAGAGGGTTTCTAGCCTATACCTAAGCAGAAATTAGATCAAAATACTCCCACTCAGGCAATTAATACCTTTTGTTCCTTTTCCCTCTCACAGATAAATTTTATTCATACACACAGATCATTCTGGGTATATGTATATTTTGTGTAAGTTTAAAGTTTCTGGGATATTGAGACACTCCAGGCATCCTACACTATGTATTATGATCTGAATATTATAGCCCAGTAATCAATGCCATTCACAACCCATCTGCAAATATAAGAACAATTTTTAATGACAAAGAAAAGTCTAAAAGTACAAATTATGATGGAATAAAGTGGTCACATAATCACAGAGTCAGAGAATCATAGAATATGATGAATTGGAAGGGACCCATCAGGGTCATCAAGTCCAATCCCGGCCCTGCACAGAACAGCCCGAAGAGTCACACCACGTGTCTGAGAACACTGTCCAAATGCTTCTTGAACTCTGTCAGGCTGGTGCTGTGATGACTTCCCCGGGGAGCCTGTTCCAAAGCTCAACCAGCCTCTGGGTGAAAACCTTGTCTTGATATCTAACCTAAACCTGCTCTGACTCAGCTTGATGTCATTTTCTTGAATCCTTTCACTGGTCATGAGAGTGAAGAGATCAGTACCTGCCCCTTCCCCTCATGATGAATTTGCAGATTGCAATGAGGGCTCCCCTCAGTCTCCTCCAGCCTGCACAGACCAAGTGACCTCAGCTGCTCCTCATACGGCTTCCCCTCAAGGCCCTTCAGCATCCTCATGGCCCTCCTTTGGACACTCTCTAATACCTTAATGTCATTTTTATACTGTGACACCCAAAACTGCACACAATATTCAAGGTGAGGCTGCTCTAGTGCAGAGTGGAACAGTCATCTTCAACCAGCTGGGGATGCTGTGCCTGATGTTCTGCAGGACACTGGCGGCCCTCCTGGCTGCCAAGGCACTGCTGACTCAGGTTTAACTTGCCATGGACCAGGACTCCCAGGTCCTTTTCCTCAGTGCTGCTCTCCAGCCTCTCGTTCCCTGGTCTACACACACAGCCAGGGTTGCCCCATCCCAGGTGCAGAATCCAACAGCGGCCCTTGTTAAACTTAATCCAGTTGGTGATTGCCCAGCTCTTTTATTTGTCAAGGTCTCTCTGCAGGGCCTCTCTTCCTTTGAGGGAGTCAACAGCTCCTCCTAATTTAGTGTTATTGGCAAACTTACTTAGTATCCCTTTGACTCCCGCATCCAAGTCATTTATGAAGATGTTGAAGAGCACAGGGCCAAGGATGGAGCCCTGCAGAACCCCACTAGTGACTGGATGCCAGCCTGATGTTACCCTGTTCCCTACAGTCCTTTGTGCCCAACCCGTAAGCCAGTCACTCACTCATTGTGTAACAGTTAGTAACTCAGTTCAGCTGAGTCCCGGATATTTTGTCTAGAAGTGAGAGACAGTATCAAAAGTTTTGTTGAAGTCCAAAATTATTAGATCTACTGACTTTACTAGATCAAGTACATGGGGTACCCTGTCATAGACGGAAATCAGATTTGACAAGCAGGACTTTCCCCTCGTGAAGCCATGCACATCTTGGATATTCTTAAAGGAAATCAATTTGAAGTCATTGCTGTTTCCAAAATAATGTTTTCTGGCTTTGTGTATTACGCTATTTTCAACAAAAATAAAACTTAAAATGTCATGTTGGTTCTTAGCATCTCAACTGCTCTAATCTCCCCAAACTGTTACAGATAAGATACAAATGCAATACTCTAGACAGAAATAGAAATGGCAGAAACAAGAAAGGGCTTAGACAGTGTAAACTTGCTACAATAGCTCAACAGAAATATAAAATTATAAAAAGGAAATGTAGTAAAACATGGAAAGAAGAAATCCTCTATCAGGTGTTAAGTCAATTAAGAGTTAAATTTGTTTTAATATTGCTCTAGAATTCAGAATTAAATAAGAGAGTACATTCACCGTATGTCAATTCCTTACTAGCCTCATCCAGAGAATTCTTGTGAGACAACACTTTATTAATTTGATACAATATATATTTCAAGAAATAAAAACCTACCCCAAAGAGAACTCTTGTTCCCTTAGTCTCATAAAATTTCAGCATTTTTGCAGTGCCATTGGCAAAGGTAGCAGTAAAATGCAGGGAAAGATTTTTAAATTGATAGTATTCTGCTAAGCTATAAGCACATTCTAGTGGTTATTGCACAGGAAAAAAAGTTTTATGAAAGGCTGCACAAGACAGATATGTGCTGAACCATAAGTGTAAAAACCAGTAAATCTGGTCCTAAAACTATGCAAAATATACTTTACAATTACTAACTGCTGCCATATATGCAGTGACAGTGCATTCTTGCCAGCATAAGAGATCATGTATCCCATTTCCATAATTTCAGCATAGTTATGGCAACTTTGAAACAGCTTTAAAGCAAGTGCAGAGTGAAAGTCCTTTTCTCTCCAATGCTGCTTGTTCTGCATCAGTTCTCACTGATCTCAGAAAGAGTTTTAGAATTAAGTACAGCAAAGTCCAGCCCCATGTCTCCTTATATTATGTTTTCTAGTACTACAGAGCAGTAGAACAGGTCTAACAAAGTACAGGTACACCTGAACATAGAAGATGCTTTGAGGCAGTAAGACCGCTGTAGTTAGGAAATCCAAGCAGACAAATAGATCTGCAAAAGGAAGAGGAACAGGAAAATTTAAACAAATAAAAATATGCAACTGTTTGGCCGGAAGAAAAATTGACAACTCCTTGCCCTCAAGCCCCAGAAACTAGGCTCAAAACTTAGACTTCAACCACCAACAAGAACCTTCATATGCTTGAATTTTATAAACCATATGTAAAACTTAACACTAAAATCATAACAAATCTTATCTACTGGGACAAAATCACTACTCAAATAATTAAAACAATTTATTCAGATTTCATTGTGGAACTTAAAAATTAAACTGTGTGATAGTTAATGAGCTGATAACTACAGTGTTTAGGTAGAATGTGGACTGAGGTTCCACACTTCTCTGAGATGAGCAGAGCACAAACAGGAAGGTGAACAGGGAAATACCATGAGAGGTTTTGTTTTTATTGCAGTGCAGAATGAGAAAACATTTTGATGTTGAAAATTAACCCTGGTTATTTTTCATTACACAGTAGATTACTGATAGCAACTTTCACTTACATCTTGGACATTTTATTATTAAATATTTAAGCTTCAGTAGGTCTATATTTGCCATAGGACCAAAATATTTTGACTGACTTCTCCTTTTCAATCCACAACAACATCCGCAGAGGCTTTTGTCACATAACCCTGCTTTGGTGTTATTTGCACGCTGTTTTCACTGAGCTGTGCTGTTCTGACAGCATATGATTTCTAAGTCTAGCCTGCTGTCACTCTTTAATGTTCCCGCTCCCAAGAACTAGACATATGTTCAGTTATATTTAGAGCATAATTCAACAAAATATTTAAGTGTATGTTTAAATGTATTGCTATGAGTTATGTACTTAAATAACTTAGAAGATATGGGGTTTAAAGTATTTCTCAGGTCTTATACAGAGAGTATTCTTCGCCTTTTATGTGAAATACATGTTTTTAAGAAACTTTATGTATCAGATCTCATCCTTTCAGTTAGTACTGTTGAAAAGAAAGTGTGAAGAGGAAATACTAGCTGACATGCTGTCAAATCACAGCCAAAAGCTGGATTTTTTTAATCTCAAAGAAGTCAACACACAAACACTGAATCATGAGTAGCCATAAAAAGAAGGGATATATAAAATAATTAAGTCTTGATAACTATTAATTGTATTTCACTCACACCTATTGGCACCATGATTTATCTTTCATTTTGATACATACAACAAGGAAGGAAAGAAGTTGCCTCTGATCTCATAATCCTAACAGTTGAAACAGGTTCCTATAAAAAATAAGTGGAAGCATCTGTGAATTCATAGAAAACAAAATTCTTCTCACAGGGTTCTTCTGATTTTAATAGGAATGGAGCTCTGGAAAAGACATAAAGGACCAAATTCAGCAAAAGTCTCTATGCCTCTGGCAGAATCAATGCCAGCTTGGGTAACTGCGCTCTCTACAGTCCTCACAATAATAAAGGGGTGTCTTTGATACTAAGCATGGAGATATCCATTTGCAGAAAGTGCAGATCATAGAGGAAATGTGCAGAGAAAAACAGGAGTGTTAAATACCATAATTTTTTTTCCCCAGAATTTAAGGATTCCATCACCAGGAATCAGAACCATTCTTTCAGATAAGTAACCAAAGAACCCACCCACTCAGGCTGTGACTGTGATACCACATGCTATGTGTATGGTGCTCCTCAGTCTCCTGTTGGAACTGCTTTTACTGCTCAGCAGATAATTTATGGAACAGGGTGAGTAAACACATGCAAAGGCCACTTTGGTAGCCTAGTAATTATGGCTGAGAAGGTACTTGGCTATGTGTATTTGCTGCAAAGGCTGCATTTTTATGCAGTGATGTTTAGAATAAGGATTAATCATTCCTGAAATAAAATATCAAGTTGAATTTATGTTATGGCCCTAATGAACTGCCCATGTGTAAGATTTGACACCTATAACTGCAGCCCAATTCATGAATGTAGGAGAGAAATTCATCCTTATTTTTTTACTGCTTTTGATGTTGAGCAACCTGATCTAGTGAAAGGTGTCCCTGCACATGGCAGTGGGGTTGAACTTGATCTTTAGGGTGCCTTACCACCCAAGTCACTCCATGACTGCATAATATCACCACTGTTGTTATTGTCACTATCTTATGAGTTAAAGACTACTGAATTGTCCTGCTAATCATAAAACTATGGTTAAACCTGGTTTGTCATGGAAATATGTCCACCTTCCCATATGTTTCCTCTGCCTATTTTCATTGAAATAAAACAAGATCTCACCTTCACCCTATCCTTAAAACAACCCCACAGCTATTCTTCAGTTCTCCTCTGGCAGTTCCCAATTCAACAACAGTAATGACAGGTTCTCCCTGCATCCTCATCCCCTGCTTGTCATAATTTAGCAGACTTTCAACACAAAATTCTCCCTAAAATCCCCTCAATTTCCTCTAGGAACACAGTCCTCTAGTAGTATTAGCTCCGTCCGTTCCTTTTTGGTACATGGATAAATTATGTCAAAAGCATTGCAATGTCCCATTGCTGAGTGACATCTTTTCCTCTGTTAAATGTGGCTGAAGAAGACTTAAAGGGTCAGAAGTTATCAGGAGCACTGGTAAACATACCGCCACTGCACAGGGTTTAGTTTCTTAGGAGGATGCAAAAATATTCACATCTGATTAGGAAATCCATCTTACTGGAGCTAAACATTTGGATATTCACGTTTCTCTAGGCAAAACCTATTTTGTGTTGCAAAGGTAATTGGAATCATGATACAAATTGATTTATTCAAAATACTTTGCTGCAGTGGTGCTGAGAAAGTGTTTATCATGTTATATGGAACTAGATTAATGATGCACAAGTATCTGTACTGTAGTAAGAAATATCTCTTTTTAATTTTTTTTCCAGCAACAATTTGTTGTATGGAACAATAAGTATGTGTCTTATACATACATAAATGCATGTTGGTAATGTATACTCAGTTTCCATACTGTAGGCATGCATGCTAAAGACAATTCAGTTTTAAAGCAAAAAAATTAACAGATTAGCTCCCTCTTGTATCCAAAGTGGTACTCAAACATGTTAGTTCAGTCAGTAATGCTGCCTGCTGTTCAGGTTCATCTTGCAATGTGGTTTTGTGGAATTTTAAACCACATCTTTCTCTCATTTGAATAGGCAATTTCCTTATCTGGAAATAAATTACTTCTGGAGATATTTTGGTGAGAGAAAAAAGTTTCCAAGCATTTCTCATACATAAAATATATCAAGCCCATGTGAAATGCCTCAAACAGAACACTCAGCTTGTAGCAGAGGCTTTCAATTTTGCCTTTTATTCTCTGTAATAGTTACAAGCCGTTTTCCCCTTCTTTTCAGTATTTGAATGGCATATTTCATTTCACACATCCATTGCTTTCTGCCCAGCACTGTAATTCAGCTAAAGGAAAAAGCTTAGTATTTGAAAATGTCAGCTGCCCAAAAGATATTTAGAAGTCTGTGAATGTTAACCTTTCTAACATTTGCTTAAAGCCATCTGAAATTAATTTTCCTCTCTGCCTTCCCATATCTGAATAAGGAGAAAGAACTACTCTAAGATGCCTATTTAAGTAGAAACTGATACAAGGTGTATGATCTCTGGGGAAAACAGGCCTCCTAATATATGTAAATAACTCCCATTCACATTACCATAACTGCAGTGGAACAGATTTTCTCCCAAGATTTTTATTCAGTAAATTAAATTCATGTTGGCCCCTCTCGGTTCCTCTTACTTATTCTCATAAAAATTGGTTTTTCTGATGTTCTGTGCACACCTTTCTCATCAGTTCACTGTACATAAAATTAAATGAATAGAGATATATGAGTAGCATTAAATAATCTTAATGCTCAGGATATTTGTTTTAACCATTGATTATCAATTCATCAAGTCAAGATTACTGGCAAACACATAAATCCTGAAGAAAGCTTTGAAATTATTATCACTTCAAATAAGACTTTATTGCTTAACCACAGAACACAACTGAACTACAGAGTAAAATGCCTCAATTTGCTGGATCATCATTAACGTGAATGTGACACTGTCTATTATATGTTTGATGACATCCTCTCAATATAAAGTAAAATGAAACTGCGAATCTGATTAAAAATAACACACCATGTAATCATTTCAAAGAAACACAACAGAGCTAAAATTTTTTGTAAAGAAAAAATAATGATCTTAAAATGATTTATGCTTGAAGCAAGTAACTTTTTGCTATTGATACAGTTTGTTCTCTCTAAGAAACAAGGTTTCTAAAACTCTAGTCCCGAAAATAAATAGTATTTACTTGACAAGAATAGGTCCCATTCGGATAAAACAATATAAGTTTACAGAGGCAAATCTGAATTTTTAATTTTTTTTCTTTCCTCTGTGGTCTTGAGAAAAGGAAGAGTTACACTCTCTCCCACTGATGTGTAATCAGAGCCTCCTGTAGAAAAACTGCTTTGGGCCACATAAATGGAAAATGACCACGGCAATCAGAGCCAGTATTAGACAACATGAGGTCACAACCAAGACTTATATAAAGCTCTACTTTTCCCTTTTTAAATACTTAGCTTCCCCTTTTTCTTTTAAAATCACATCTGAGCTCCATCTAGAATCCACATCATTCACTATTCAGCCACACATTATCTTCCCAAAACATGCTAGAGCTTGATGTCTAGTGTTCCACATCTGCTGTCCTATCACACATCCATCTCCTTAACCCATGACAGGTATATCCCAAGCCTATCCCAAGAGACAGCAGAGTTTCCCCTTCACACATGTCCTGGGTTAAGCAAAAAAAGGATGTATTCTATCACCACCCACATATTGCCTTGATAAGTTGGGTTGTTTGCTCCCTGAGAGTAGGCTCGATAAGCTGGGTCATTTGCTCTCTGAGACTGTGCTCATGTGAGGTGGGGTGGTACTCCTTATCTCAAGCGTGATAACTATAGTGATAACTATTCTGGCCGACAGCAAGCACCACCCATCCTGAGTGGATTATCTCTGTTAATGGCCCATTACCGAACTGGATAAACACCAACCAACAGAACATCAGAAACCGTTTGCTTCCTGAGACCAGGCTCATGTGAGCCCATTACCCAACCAACCATGCCCTGCCATTGTGGAAATCCCCACCCCTGGGGGAGGTGCAAGCTAAGGAAACATGACATAAAAGCATGCTTTGGGATGGAGAGAGACCACTGAAAAACCAGAGAACTGGAAAACCAGACAACGGGACCACCACCACTGGATACTCAGCAGACCAGGCCTTTTACGGGACTACTGCTTTCAACAGGACTGCAACCCCTGCCAGGTTGTACCGTAGCTCTGCCAGTTTAAGCCCGTGTTTTCATTATTACTGTATTTATTATAACCTTTCTATTAAAATTGTAATTCTGACCTAAATCTCTCTCGAGGTATTTGTGTGGGGTTAATTTCCCCTGCTGGTTCACATTCAAACCAGCACAACACAGCAGAGTACCACCCTGCCTGTCAGGAATTCCCTCTGTTCTTGACAGGAGGTTTGGCACAAGGGACATATGTACCTACATGTATGATCTTATCTTGTGCTACTATTCGGAGAAGAATAACATCAATTGCAAGGCTTTAAAATAGGAATAGCAGCATTCAAGGTCCTCCCCTAGGAGCCAATACACACTCTTCAGCATTAACATCCACTTTCCAAGAACACCTGACTATCGGGAAAATGCTTCCCGCTGTTGCAATCTGTCAGATGTAGGTTCCTAATGGGCACCTTCTGAGGTGACCAATTCATTCTGAACTTGGTGGTAATCAAAGTCTAAAAAAATTGTTTTTCATTACTTCAGACTTCTATAGTTTGCATTAATCACTTCCACAGCATCAGGCAGCTTCGTTCAAGCTGAACTCCTCAGCTCTCAGTTGGGTACTCATGGACAAAATCTACTACCAGATTCAAGACATCTGGTTTCCCTGAGCATTTAGGTCTTCCAACAGAGACTTGTCTGCTTCCATCTCCCTCAAAAAACATCAGTCCCCACGTTATTAGATGACTACCACTGTGAACATTACCCTCCTGCTCTTTTGAGCCATATACCCATGTCTGGATACTTGCAATTTTCAGTCAGGACTAAACTCTGTGAAACTAAAGATGGATATATACCTTTAGGCAACTGATTCAATGCTGAAGAATTTTTAGGGACATTTATGAAACATGTCTCCCCTAAAACTGTGAGGGTTATCATGGCTTATTGCACTTTGCTTTATTTCTGAGAGGAGTCTGGAGAGCCACAGCACATGCACAAGTTCAAAATACCTCATTCAACTTTGATAAAGACTGGGGCAACTGCTGCTATCTCCCTAATACTCAGGAAAGTAAACAAATGAATGTCACATTAAATATATGAATGTTCATAGGTAGTCTAGAGGCAGCACCACTGCAGCTGACACCAATGGCCCTGAAACTTTATGCTTTGCTATGTTTCCCCAGAATTCCACTCTGGTTTTCCCATCCACACTAAGAAAAACAGGCAATAAAACCAGGCTAATAGAACATGCCCTATATGCTTTTTGAATTTTTTTTCTAAATCAATGCACACATGTGGGTGCACACAGATGATGTGAGATTACTCGAATCCCATCCCACATGCAATGTAAACTGGGCCCTCCCCCCAGACCCTCCAAAACTCTCATGGGGAAAAAAGTGAATGGCATTTTCGCCTCCCTGCTGCACCAAGAGTTTGACCTCGAGTCAATCACTGCGGGTGGATTTTTGACCAGTCGATGTGACAAATGTTGGTCAAATGGCAGCATGACAAATCAGAAAATGCCCAAAGCAGGTGATGAGTACTCCTCTGTTGCTGCTCACTTCTTCTACCTATGCATCTGTGTAGCTGTGAGCCCCTGAGGGCTCACACCTTCCCAGAAGACTGCCCATCTATGAAGAGAAGTACAACTGTAGGGAGAGAAAGAGATGAGTCACACTATTTTCCAGAGAAGAAAAGACAGGCCAGCACGTAGTATCCACATGCAAACAGATTAGCAATAAACCATTCTAAAAGGCTGGTGTAACTTAAAATGAAGGCACTAATTAATCTGTCGTTGACATGCATCATCTTATACAGCTTTACCTTTCTTGCTCTGCCACACTTTTTTTCTCTTCCAATATAGCTAGCTCTTCTGAACACATTGCAAGCTTTTTTTTTTTCTTTCTTTTTTTTTTTTTAATGGTGTTTCAAATGATGCTGTCTAGGTTAAATATTGTAATTCTGTTTCTGGATATTTGCAAAGTAAATTGTGTTTAATCATTGTCAGAGGTGATTTGACATGACATTTTTAAAACTGAATTATTGCATTTTTTACACTAAAACCCAACCAGTTCTAATCTCAAATATGCAAAAGCCCATGATTGTGCTAGTGATTATGATCACAGAGCCTACATATTGCAGTCTACTCTGCAAATTTCCCTGATTGTGGTGGTACAATGTCGCATGGCAAACCTGAAATTCCCTTCAGGTCATATCAAGACCTGAACAGTGGCAAAGTGTGGCAAAACTGATTTAAACGGAAGAAAGTAGATTCATACAATAGACTTTAAAACTGACAAACAAAACCACTTTTCTTTGTATCATTATAATAATTTGTTTGGTCTGCTATTAGGAAACAGATGTTGATGACTATTCACCTCATGTTTTCCTTTCCTGGTTTTTGGGATATAATGGCAGCATTTCTCAGCCTGTAAGAAGGAGCAGCATCGGGGAGGTGCCCTGTGTGGAGGGCATCCCAGCTATCCTGCTCCCAGCTGGGCTGCTGGAACAGCCGTAGTTGCAGACCCTGCCCTGGTACCCCCTGGGGGACCCTGTCACTCCTGGCAACCCAGCCCCTATGAGCAGCTTGCCCATGCTGGCAGAAACCTTGTTTTTGAGGGTGGAGGTGAGAGTTTAACCAGCTGAATTTACTCTCCCCACAGACCTGTGAGAATTATCTCCAGAACAAGGGAAACAGGAGGGCATGCAGACAGGGTCATAGTGCTGCTCTGACAGCCTCTTTACTTTCTCTTTCCTGCAAGACTCAAAATAAGAAAGGTGCAAGATACATCTGAGCTCATGGCTTGCTCCTATGAAAGAAAGAATATTTTAAAAGCCTTGGTCCCACACCGACCCTTCCTCTCTGCTTTCAGACGTGTGTTCCACCTTTTTGTTGATTTTGCAGCTCACTGTATCCCTACGCAAATTAATTGAATTGTCTATTCACTAAAATGCAAGAGGAAAGAAAGTGATATTTATACAGACCCTGTAAATCTTCAGTATCACAAACACAGTAATCATCATCATCTTGTACTGCTACTAAAAAATGCCACCTTGCCTCTGATACATCTACGACTTTCCCAACTGTTTTTCCCCTCACAGAGCTTGTGGAGTCAGGCAGGGAGCTGAATCTGAAAATTAACCACTGCTAAAAGAAACCCTCTAAATATGTCAAGTTTGACTTGTGTTAGTTGCCTGATCCTGTTCAGCACATGGTCATGTTAACGTGCCTGTGGGTGCAAAGCATCCAGGTGTGCAGGACAGGGGAGAGGAAAAACTGTCTCTTTCAGAAGCCATTTCAGTTGATAATGATGTAAAATGTGACAGCCCAAGGAAAGGTGGGGTAAGAGGTGTACTAGTCATACATTTTTAAATAGTAATTAGTTAGGATATGTATCCAAGAGGTGTACGAAAATGTAGTTAGGCATCAGCAGCTCATTGCAAGCCTAAGGAAGAGCCAAATATAAGTTTCAAGTGTGAAAATCTGTTCGGTCCATTGAAAATTATACGATATTTAATCACTCTGAAATAACAGTGATGCTAATAAGCTCAAATGCGTTGCTTATTTTGATGACTAAGAAAATAACAGAGATTGTTATGGGCACTGGAAAACCTCTAAGCTCTACTGAATAGATATTTGTAAGGATAGTGGAAGCCAAACAACTTTTTGTCCTCAGTTGACTGCCCTTGCTTGGGTTTTTGAACACTGAACCTGGATAATAACAACAGCATCAAGATGTCCAGAATACTACCATCCTTCCTGCATTTTAATAATAAAATTAGATTTTAGATAAAATTAGATAACTTTAGCAAACTTTTGTTGTAAAATGTAGACTAAAAGCTCTGAAGTCCCTTCCTAAACTGATTTGTTCCAGAAATTCTTTCAAAGATTTTTTTATACAAGATACCAATAAAAAATATTATTTTGCATCCTTCCAAGTGTACCTTCTTTTATGATGAAATATCTATCACCAGGCCTTGCCTTCAATCACTTCGCAGACAGGTCTCATCTGAATTCAGTGCATGTTCTGCTGTACAGAGAAGTCCAATGAATCAAGTCCTAAGAAACTTCTTTGAATAAGAACTCTTTACTTGTGAAACAAATTTTAAATGGAAATGTGCATGACAACTGAGTAACTGTTTTAATGTGGGGTTTTTTGTGATTTGAAAATAGCCAGTTTACAGTGAAAATGTTTTAAAAACTGTTGAATAAAAGAACCTGGAAGAGTCTGCACAGCTCTTTGAAATCTATTTACGTAGACAAACTGAAATGGTCCAGACAATTTTGAGTTGTCTGTGATTTTTTGTTACAATTAATAAATTTATCTAAGACTGTAAAATAAAAGTAATTTCCAGCTGAGAAAACATAACCATTAATTTTTAAAATGTAAAAATATTTTCATTCCTTTTTTTTCAAAATCAGAAGTTTGATCAAATTCATAAATATTCAGAAAACTGACTAGTGCCAGAATAAATTTGAAGCAAAAATTGCATTCACTTTACATACTCTGTTGCATAGAATATTTAATACTCAACCATATTAGGTACAAATTAAAATCCTGTACACCCCAATACTCTGAAAGTAATGTCAATAAAATTGATAGGTAAAGTGTCAGTGTAAACTCTGCACCAAATGATGAACTACTTTTTATAACCAAAAGTGAATCAGTTTTTCTCCATAAAGAATTATACTGAGAGGGATAACTCACTGGACAGTTGGAGACAGAAATAAAAAAATAGAGAATGACCTTTTAGAGACTGTTCCAATTACTGGTATTTCAGATAGCCTTGGCTAAAATATATGGGCAATTTTTGTAAGTTCTTCAGTCCTATCTGAAGAAGAGAATCATAAAATATTACATAATATAAACAGAAGACACAATTTCTATTTTATGAAGTCTGATTTTAGAGCATTCAACGTTAGTATTGTATTTAACAACAAATTCCATCTCCTAACTTCTGACAATGATGTCAAGAGAAGAAAAACAGAATAAATGACAGAAGTTCCCAGGTGTTGCCTAAACTTCAAAGCACAGTATAAAACATACTGTGAATTTTAGATCATAAAAAACTTTGCAATGACTTCATGCACTCACATACTTAGAAACAGCGGAAGCCAGAAATTTCTACTAAGCTTTTATTAAATTACTTACCAAGCATGAAGGAAAAAAAAAATCCACTTCAAAGAGATATAAGGAAGTCCTTATGTTTATTCACATATTTGTGCACATATTTCTTTTTTTACGTTTGAACATGTGTGGATAAAAAGTAGAACAAAATAATCCAAGCTTTCTCAAATTAGGATACGTCAGTAAAGTTTTCTCCTGGACTGTGCAGATCTGCAGGGTGGGCTCTGTGTTGTTAAAGCCACCTATTCATCCTATTGGAGCATACAGTTTTCACTAGAGCTTGCAGTATAACAAAGTTGTATTATTTGAATCATTTAGTTACCTATAAGGAAGGCAAGCATCAGAAGATGCAAGAAGTGTGTTACCTGAATTAACAGAAACTTTCAGTCAATTATAAGAAACCCAGAAACACTTCCAAATGTTGGGGGACAGATTTTTTGGTCTTAATGATTTAATAGTGCTACTCTCATCAGAGATTTTGAGAAGTAAACATTCACTTCTGATATGACATTGTGGTCCCATGGAGAGTGAAATGAATGCTCTGTGAAATCTTCTAACTCAGACATCTTTTGTATGGTTGTGGACTGGTGGCATCAGAACTCAGTAATCCACATGACACCTTCCTAGCCTGTATTTTCATACAGAAATAATGATCACAGTTGTATAGTCAAAGACTGAGCAAATACCACGCAGGTAATAGTACTGAAGTTTCTGATGCTGCCAAAAAGATGCAATTTTTGTAAATTTGGCTATCAACAGAGAATAGAATAGAGTTGACATATGAAAGACCTGCAGTGCTTTAAGTGAGCACATACAGGAGAGATTTACTTGCAAATTGTCATGGCTTATGTCAATTCTCCCCAGTTCAGTGCCTCCAGCAAGATTCTCCAAAACCACATGCTGTTTTCTTGCCCTCCTGCGTTTTCCCTCCCCCTTCCTACTGTGGTGGGATAGAGTTGAGAATTGGAGGCACAAAGGGAAAAGATCATGGGCTGAGATAAGAGAATGAACAATAACAGAAACAATATTAATGACAGAAGGTAAAAATAAGAAATTATTCACACAGGAAAAAAAAACCCGGTAACAGACAATACCAGACAACTCCCTGTGCCACATTTTCTCAGATGGGGAGGAACCACATCTCCCTTTCTCCTGCCCCAGCAATGAATGAAGTGGTATGGAATAACCTCCACGTCCTAGCCCTGTCCCCTCCCGCCTACTGAAAAATTACCCCGTCCTCACCGGAACCGGTACAGAAAGAAGTAAAACATCTGTTCTGACTTTCAATCTTTGTGTAAAATAATTGGGACACAGAAATTAGAGAAAATGGTCAAAAGAAATGAAACCAAACATCTCACAAGAGTTTACTTCCTTCCACTTCTCCCTGTTTAATTCACCTCTTACTGCAACAAAGTCTTAGTGTAAAGTTTATAAAAACATTGAACCACATATTTTGCCTTCTGGAACATTGAAAATGAGATTAGAAGAGAGTGACGTTGAATTATTAGTTTCAATCTATGTTAGTGTACAAGAATTATTTTTGCCAGAGACTTATTCATAATGAAAAACAAGGTGCACATAGTTCAGTGTGAATGGGCACAGCAATTAAAAGTTATAACACAATCACTGGAGAATCACAGTCTTTCTGTTGAAATAATTGCAGGTATTCATATCAGCTAAGCTTTATTTGGAAAACACTAATTTGATTGTGATATATGAAAGTATGTTACAGAAGTTAATTGATACATTCACTTACAATTAATGTTTTTAGTTAAACCCTGCTAATTTAATAGTCAGATTCTCCTGACTTCATTGAGTCTGCACAAGAGGAAATAAGGGAATGTAATTGGCATTTACAGGTGTGATCACACACCTACACTTAACAATGGGAAAATTAGGCTAAATTGCTGAATGGTATATAGCGCTTATTTGATTATTAACCATTAGGAACAACTTTTTTATTTGTATTGTTTTAGATAAATTCTATTTTTGTGTTGCCAAACTGCAGAACAATATTACAACTTTCTTTTCAACAAGTAGGAAAAAGAAAAGAAAACCTAGGGACATACTTAGCAACTGAGGATGTGACTTTTCAGAATGAAAGGCAGTTACTTATAGCATAATTTGAACCGACCTCCTATAACCCATAGCCTTCAAATCTGTTCAACAATATCATCCTATAAATATGAAAAATGTAAAATTCCTTAATCACAAAGAAGCTAAAAGCAGGATGACATTATAGAGCAGCAATTGGTTTGCTGGGGGCCAGAGAGAAATGTCACAGTTAAGCTTCTGAATTCTTACTCTTGTCTTCTTGCTAATTATTTTGTAACTTCACTACAGTTCTGTGCTCTACTCTTGCAGGCTTCGTAGTGGTTTAAAGTTCGGTTTAGATTACTGCATGCTGGTACTCGTAATCGCCATGGGCTTCACATATGTTTTAAGAGGGAAAATAGCCAGATACCATCATGTAGAAGGCAGTGGAGGTAAAAGCCAGCCTGTAGGATATTTCATAGGCCAAGTAGGTCTTACATTTCAGATGTAAGTTGGAAGAAAACTTTCAGTTATTTCTATTGTAGAATTCTCCTGCCTGATGTCTTGATTAAATACTCTCTTTGGAAAATCAAAGCAACAAAAAAACAGCCATGAAAAATATCAGTTTACTTCTTAGGTCACAAAACATTTTTTGCTCTCTTTAAATGACAGCTAACAACAAATAAATCATAACAAAACATTTCCCTTTAAAAACAATTTTTGCAGTGATACAGTCAGCTACAACAATCCCTTAGCTAGACAGCTGGGATGCAGTCTCAGCTGTTTTAATTAATCAATTAGCAAATATTGTGTAAAATATATTAAAGAGATATCTCAAAATTAAAAGGATTGCATTTATTTGGAGGCAAAAGCTACATATTTATCCTTAGATGTTAGAAAGATTTTTCCAAGTTAAAAAACTTACAATGTTTGAAAACATGAAAAATATTGTGTCCCATTCACTTGCAGGAGATTCTGCACAAATAAATTCTGCTTATAAGGAAGAAGTAAACATAACATATAAGAGCTTTCAAAATGAGTACAAGAAGAGACCACCAAGCACCCCTAGCAAATTTTCAAATACAGAGGTCTGTCCAGAAGTAGATATCACACGGATTTTTCAAAATCAGACTACCGGAGTTTCAGTCCCAGTGAAAGCCAATGGTGGGCTTTTCAGACACTTAGATTACTTTATTGAAAATCGTCCCTTAGTGTAAGTACATATTTCCTGCTATACTTATTCTTTTCTGCAATTCCAGAAGAATGATGGTGGCCATCATTCCGTTCAACATGCTGTAACTGTGGGTTAACAGCAAAATTGTGCTTATCTGCATTGTTTTAAGGTAAAATTAAACCTTGATTTTATAAGTAAAAGGCAGAATTATAATCTTATTTTAGATTTTCATGTTTTCAATTTACTGAAATCACCTGAAATTAAACTGAGACAGAGAAATACACAGTCTTAGTAAATATAAAATAAATATTTTCAGGATTTGAGCAGTAGTTTCTGCAAATTATGTCAAGGCATGTTGCTGTAAACAGACCTGAAATCACCATTATCAATACCTGAAAGTAAGCAAATTTGGGAAAGAAAGTATAGCTCCCTTCTTCATGATTAGTGAGAACAAAGAAGTTTTGGGGTCTTTAAAATAACCTTTATACAGTGCACGAGGTCCCTCTTCTGCTCACAAAATCAGCAACTTTATTCCTTTTGGTGTGACTTTTTTTTTTTTTTAATGGGCTGTTGTAGTCTCTGAAAACTCAAAGACATAATGATATGTCTACATATATATCTCATTGAAATGTCAGTGAATCATACCAAATCTTCTAACAATTAAAGTTCTGACCTCAGGCTATTCCAGTTTTCTGCAGAGACCGCTTCTACACAGCATGTTTCTTCTAGAGGTCTTGAAATATAAGTAGAATTTATAAGAAGCCTTTCTTTTTCCTCTTAAAGATTGTGTTACAGTGAAAGAAAAAATGTAATAAGCAAAAAACACATCGCAGATTTGTGCATAACTGAGTGCTGTGCTTCTTTGTATTTAAATTCCAGTCTAGTAAAAGAACCCCAACCAACAAATAACAATAAAAAACCCAAACTAAACCAAACAAATGAACAAACAATGCACATACATGCACACATAATTACATCTGTGCCCCTTTCAAGCAGTGGCATTAAAAAGGCTTATTCTAAAGAATCCCACTGTGTATAATAACTATTCTTAAGAATGATAACTTACAGTCTGTGTGATAAGTTTGATGATATTTTCATCTTCCTTTAATCACAAACTCAGGTACAAGTATAATGTAGAAACTTCTACATACCCCTTAGCACTCATAGCGTTTGCAATAAGTACCAAGGATAAAATGAGATGAAACAACGTCAGTCAGATTTTAAAATCAAATGGTTTTCCAAAGGTAGACCTCAAATATCAAAATTGGAACTCTGTTATGCTACAGACATAAAAATGAAATACATACTATGCAAAGTTCCTGCCTCAAAGAGCATAAAATATGTGCAAGGAAAAAAAATAGAAAAGAATCACTACCATCCACATTTCAGAAATCCTGAATTTAGACCTACTGAGATTCTGTAACCAGCTAAACATTTACTGGAATAAGACATGGTGGAGTACTCATATCAGTAAGCACAAGTGAAAGATCCATCATCCGCACCTAGAGGACTGATCCATAATGGGCCTTAAGTATTGGTGTACTGAATTCCATGACTTGTTTCTCATCAGGCATTAGACTCTCAGTTTACTGTAGAGGCTGGAAACCAACAAAAACATTCTGTGCCATAGAAATCAGCCACAAAGAAATGTTGAAGAAAGGTCTGTCCGAAGTCATATCTTTTTGTGGGGTCTAGGTTCTTAAGACACGCATGTTGCAAGGACTCCTATCAGAATAGCATATAGTGACATTTACTGTGAGGATCCAGGCATTTCAAAATCAGTATAGGTTTAGGATTTGTAAAAGAAGAACTACATTTAGGCATGGGTTTGAGAAGAAAGTGCCTGGATTTACGTGTCTAGACTGATCTAAGTTATATTAAGTGTCTTCAGGCCTTTGTCAATGAGAATTTTAACATTGGTAATCCATATTTCCTGAATTCCAAATAAGTAATTCAACCATTAAACCTTAACTTTTTAGTATAAAGCCTTAGCTCTACAGATAATGGATGCACTTGATGTCAGGGTCTTTGATGCTCATGATTCCTTAAAAGCTGTATAATTCCGTTTTCTATGAATATAGCCATATATTATTGAGCAATTACCTCTCTAGAGGACAAGTATTGGTTTGGGGTTTTTTTCAAGCAGATTCAGCATGGAATGTTTTAAGGAAAAAAGGTCACCCTTGTACCTTGCTGAGACATCTCATCAGCTCATTAATTGACTTGAGTGAGGGAATGCAGAGAACAAAAGGTTCACCATAAATGGTTACACTGGTATTTTTAGCATGGCCATTAACACCTCCCCTGTAAGAAGAATGTTTTCCTCCCCTCAGAACTATTCATAGGCAGAACCAAGTCACAGGTCTGTGGGATCACTAAATGAATTCAGCATGATAAATAAGCCAACTACAGAGAACTTGCAGTACACCACAGAGCAAGCACAAAACCCCACAACATCCCAAAACCAAGCACACAATGGAGGCGGCAATATCAGGTGATGGTTTGTATTTTGTAAAAAATTACCATAAAATTATCATTTTAACAACTGCATTGGGCTAAGTACGTATCTTCATCAGCAATCTTTCACTAGTGGCTGTATGTTTTCTTGCTGTCCAGGGGAAAAATGAAAGAAAAATTTTATTTAAATTTGTGTAAAAATACCACTTCACAAAATAAAGCAATGCTTAGGGATTACCCAAATTACTCTGTTTACCTCATTAGTTTATCTCTTCCCCTCATACTATTCTCAAATAATAACTATATCTGAATAAAACAAACAAACAAACAAACAGAAAAAATATCCTAATCCATAGAATCACTCATTTAAATGCAATTGGGGAATGAATTTCCTGTGCACTTGGAAACTAAATCAAAATAAGTGTGAAGAAATTATTTAACTGTATTTCTTTTAATAGTGGCAGATCTCATTAGCAATTTTGAACTATTATTTAACTATGGAAGGGGTAAAAAACCCCAACAACAACGAACCAGAAAACCAGCAGTGATTACTTCTTAATATTCAAAGGTAGAGCAAGTGTGTATTGCCAAGACATCCAAGATTCAGCTGATTCTCTCTTTGCACCTGGAAGATAAACTAAATTTTCCTTCTTTCAGATGCAGGAATGGCTGTGCTTTTTAAAATTCAGTGTTTACTCTTAAAGAAAAGAATAATCTTTCTTCAAGTTTTTTTTTAATTATGGTTAGATTGTGCAATGGTTGTTTGGCTAAACATGTACAGAGACAGAATGCCATTTAGTATTATTTAGCGTTATTATTAATGTTTAAAAATTGTCTTTCTAGATGCAAGTACTTTTTTTTTCAACAATGCATAATACTCTCATAAGTCATAAAAATAATTGTTAGCAAACAGTCAGAAGAGCAATTCATTTCTCTAAAATTTATTATAATATTAGAAGCATGTGTCTCCTTTAAAATTTGGAAATACTTCAAAATTTTCATTTAAAAACAGAATACTATCATCGTTCAAAAAATGGATTGAAAATTTAAATCAGCTAATTTGATTAACACAGGAAGGATATAAAACTTTTAAAGTATTGTATGTTTGAGTATAAATATATTAAGCTAAGAAATGGCAAAATATTTAGTATTAAATATTCAGTAGTTACATATTTCTTCAATTCTTTGTCAACTAGTCAAGACACAACCACTCACTATGAAGAGCTTCAGACATGTTGAAGATGGTAACTGAGCAGGGGAATTAAATATCTAATAGAAGTGTTGAAAAATACCAAGTAATATGCATTTAAAAAAATAAACAAAAGCAAGCTGCTCCTAAGTCATGTTGGGATTTATATTTGCTCGTAACACATAGAAAAGTGGTGGTAGAACAATTATGGATAGACTGATTCTTGAACTCAAGAAGACAAACAGCATGATGGGATTATTAGGAAATTACTAGGAAAAGATATTGCTAAAGAATCACAGAACTATGGAATGGTTGTGGTTAAAAGGGAGCACTGGAGTTCAGCAGTCCATCTCTCTGCTCAAGCAGGTGACCTAGAGTATGTTTCCCAGGACAATGTCAAGACAAATTTTTAATACCTCTAAGCATGGAAACTCTTATCACCTCCCTGGGTAGGTAACCTGTGCCATTGCTCAGTATTTCTCCCAGTACAAAAAAGTTTCCTGGTTTTAAGAGGGAAACTCGTATGTCCCACAGATGGCTGGGGGCAAAACTAGAGGAAACTGGGTAGTTATATTCACATCGTAACAGAAGATATAATGGTATGTAAATTATAGTGTAAAATACAGTTGTTCCCTGGATGAAATGCAGTTGGCATGTTCCATGATACCCCATACAAACATAAGCACCTGCTAAGGGGGTGGAACAGAAGGTGGAGGGGACTAGAAGCACCATGGCCAAAGCTCTGTTGAAACCCTTGCGGGGAGGGAAACTCAAAGGTGCTTTGCAGCAGAGAAACTGCATAGCACCTGTCAATCAGGGGAAATAGGAGATGTCCTGCTGCTGAGCCAGCAACCGAGGAAAAATCACTCTCCTTGGATGAACGTAGTTCATTATAACCTAATTGTAAGATAAATGCACACTTTCATCCCAAAGTTACCTGCCTTCAAGTTACAACCACGCCTCACTGGACATGCCCTCTCTATTTTTTTGACTGTATCTTTAAAAGCAGAGCAAGAGAATTTTACACCAATAGGTAACGAAAGTATGTATGACTAGAGTCACTCAAGATCCACCAAAGCACAAAGGAATAGAATAAAATTAAGTCAAGAATGGGATAAAGGTTAGGAAAGACTCCATCGTAACTGCTGGGATCAGTCGATGGGCTGAACCTATCTTCTCCTCCATAGGGATCCCTATTGGGTAAGAACCATACTCTGTTCATGCTGAGTACTTTTATTGGGGTTTAGACCTTGTCTGTGTATTGCTTGGAATATGTTTTTGCAGTCAGATACTACCACTGACAACCCTTGAACCTTAACCTGTCACAATTATATATTAATAAAGAGTGTTATTCTGTAAACTTCTAGTGTGAGTTCTTCAAGGGCACTGGAAAGTGGGTAATACACTTGAATGAAGGGGGAAGACCTGCTGATGGGTCATGAAGTGTGTTTCCCTGAAGAAGTCAGTCGAAGTGCCCTCGGATCCAGCAGGATTGCTCAGTGAAGGGTCCCCATAACGGGACACTGACAGACAGGTTGGGCAAGAGGGTCTCAACTTTCCTGGGGCACTGACAGACTAATTAAACACTAAGGGTTAAGGAAATCTCCCCATACTAAGGGCTGAGGATATCTCCCCTTTTCATGTGACAACGCTGAGTTCTTTTTCTGCCTATCTGCTTTTCATATGGCCTTCCCCCAGCATGCATTTTTGTATGGGATTAGTCTTTGCCAGGTAAAGGAATATGTCTTTCCCGTTGTTAGGACTCTGTCTGTCCCTTTCTCCAGCCTGATGAGGTCCTCCTGAATGACAGCAAAAATGGTGTAAAACTTCCAATTGCCATTTAGCTGGATAGAATGAATGATCTTCAAGACAGAAGGAAAATAAGCTCTGCACATATGCAGTAATTCATTACAGTCTACATAGCAAATAAACCTTTCTGTTTAGGTATCTGGATTACAACTATTCAAATGTAATCACAGTGACTTTTAGCCTTATCATCTCTTACACACTCTGATTTTATATGATGGTTTTCTAGTGCTAATAACTTTGGCAAATGTTAATCCTTCAGACTGAAAATCTGCAGACTGGAATAAATATTGCCAATGTAAATGATAAAAAAATACCAAATATCAGTCTCAGATTATCACAATAAATCTTACAAATTGTGACAGTAAATCTTACAGACTGTGAACCAGCAGGGGAAATTAACCTCACACAAAGTACCTTGAGAGATTTTAGGTCAAAATTATAATTTTAATAAAAAGGTTACAATAAATGCAGTAATACAGAAACATGGGCTTAAACAAACCGACAGAGTCACAGTACAACCTGACACCCTGTTGACCAGGGTGGTAGCTGTGCAGTCCAGTTAGGCACTGGTCCTGCAGGAAGGCCTGGTAGTCCAGTCCCGGTAGCGGAGTGGAGTAGCTGAGTCCAATCCCGAGGAGTGGAATGGAGTAGCTAGCTGAGTCCAATTCCGAGGAGCGGAGTCGAGTCAAGAGTCCCGTCGAGAGTGGAGTCCTGAGAGCAGAGTCCCGTCGAGTCAAGGGTGCTTTCTCCCATCCAAAACCTTTGTTTTATGCTGTGTTTCTTGGCTGGCACCTCCCCCAGGGGCGAGGACTTTCACAGTGGAAGAGGATCTTCCCCATGTTCTATTGGTTGCTTAGGTAATGAGCTTGGATGAGCCCTAGGGTCCTCCGAGATGGTCCCCAGGGTTCTCAGAGATGATCCAGGGCCCTCCGATGATCCAGGGTTGGGCTATCAGTCAGGCTGGGTGGTGCTAATGGGCCATTAGCTGAGATTAGATAATCAGGATGGGTGGTGCTTTCTGTCAGCTGGAGTGCTTATCTCAGTTGAGATAAGGAGTCCCAGGTGTGTAATTATGAAATTTATCCAGCTTTTGTGGGTGGTAATAGAATATATGACTAACCTAGGACACAAATAATCATGTATTTTAAAGTTTAAATCATGAATACTTAACTGCCTTCTAATTTTCAATTTTCCGGCCAATTAATTTTTCTAGTTCTTCACTGATAGAGAAAATGCTACATTCTGTACAAGCATCAAACCTTTTTCTGGCCTTTCTTTAGGCTTCCGCTCTTCCCACAGCTGGGGATCTTCTAATTTTCCCATTGTATAAATGACAGCTTGGTGTGTAAGGACAGAAAGAAGGAAGCTGGAAAGGAAAGAACGTCATGTATCTGGATCATTTTTCACAAGAAGGAAAAATGGAATAGGAAAAGAACCATACTGCTCCATTTCAGCACTTTGACTTCGTATTTATTTGTCAAAAAACCTGCATGGCTCCTAAAAGATAAGTTTTACTTAAGTCAAACCCTACTCTTTCCCCCGAAGAGAGGTTAAAAAAAAAGGAGGTTCAAGGAGCGTTTACCTCTTGACAATTTAAAGACCTTGTTCAGATTTCTAAGATCTGCTGTGATCTGATGACTAAAATCATTTAAGGCCCTGATAACTTCTAGGTACAGACTGCCCTGAGTGAAAAGGGAGCAAGAACTTCTGTGGCCTTTGTTGCAGCCATCACCTGATACAAAGTATTTGCTCTTAGTCCTGTAATATGCTTGCAACCACTCAGCTGCATAGCTTCCTCTTCCCACACCGTCATTTCAGAGACCTGCTTCCCCTCTGGAAATCTCAACTCAAACCAGGATTCCTCTCTATCACTATTCCTCTCTATAACTATTCCTCTGCTTCACAGTTAGCTCATTAACTTTGAAATCACCTAGCAAAACTTAAGTCTTATAAACACGCAGAGAGGGGGATGGCCTACCCTCTATTTCTGTCACCTACTTAGCTCGGCACAAGAGGCTGAATGTAGACACAGAGAATCCAATATTGTTAATCTGAGGTAGTTTCAAGGAAATGGCAAATGGAGCTGGTTTTCTTTCCTTTTTCAAAAATAACTATGCTGCAAAGCAACTTTGTCAAGAACTGAAAAGGCAAGAGAATTCAGATTGACACCTTAATTGAGAATAGCACCCTGCCTAAATGCCATAGTGACAAGTGGTGTCTGCAAATATGGGATTTAATGTGTCAATTTTTTTGGATGCAGTTTTGTCAAGATTAGAGGCAAAAGTTACACATCATTTCTCCTTCGGAACATATGTAGTAGGCAACCTAGATGAAATCATGTCTTTCTCCTATCTCCCCTGTTATCAGTGAGTCATGCATATCCTAGATAATATCCCATGATGCTGATTCAGTGACTATGTAGATCTCCTTCTACATTCTAGATGAATCTTGCTCTACTTCCCAATGCATATCTACTATATATTACACAGTACAGGATGTAATTTTTGATAATAGCTTTTTCCCTGTCAGACAGCATTTAAAAATGTCCACAGTAGCATTCAAAGCTGATTATTTATTAGTCATGTGTTTTGAGGCTTTGGGGGTTTTTCAGAAGTAAGAGATATAAGCAGGTGAATTTGTACCACTTTTTTATATGTCTATTGAGGACATACATCATTTGTCTGAAAGTCTCATTCCATTCCTCAGATAGAAGTAGAATGTGCTTTGAAGATGTATCAAATGCTGGTTGCTACCATTTACCCCGGCTACCAAGGACTATTATAATGTATAAAATCCAGGAAGTTCTCACAGACATTGCTTGTGGGGAAAGGACGCAATACTGAAAAGTGCTCACACAGAGGGCAGAGGGAGAGTTAATGCTAGAGCTGATTACATTTAGCTCTGAAAAGTCCTGTAGAAAAGATCACAAAAGAAGCTGCAAAAGGCTCTACATGAGATCCTTTCATCCTCTGGGCCTGAGGTGGAGAAAGAGATCAAGAACCCCTTACTCAAGAATGAGTAAGGGGTAAGTAAACATGCTGATAAATCTCCATCAGACACACAGATGCTAAGCAAAAGTGGTAGGGAAACCAAATACCTTGGCACTGGGTTATTTGGCTCTGCAGGGATATAGCAAAAAACCACACCAAACAACAGTGATGGCATCTTTTCCTCTTCTTTTAAACTGAATAAGAATATGATATTATAATAATTTAATTATTACAATAATTACCAAGTTATTATTGGTAATTATTATAATAATATAACCAAAAGATATGCAGCTGTGTCTAAGGAAGTTTTGGGGACAGTAAGACTGCACACTGTAAAGTATCCAAAGAACAGTGAGAAGTGATCTATCAGCAGAGCAAAAATTTGCTCCTAGCCTTTGCTTCCTGGTACTTTGCCTCAACATACTTCAGATACCATGTCATCCCTGAGAATTGGGAAACAGGCATTGTTCAAGCCACATCCCTGACAACTTTTTTGAAAGAAAATATCACCACTCTACATTAGCACCTAAATCCAGTGTTTGGCATATGTAACATAATAACCTTCTCCAGCAGGGACACTAATCTCCTCAAGTATGCTAAAATCCCTTTGAAGACCTTTTTTTTAAGTCAAACCCTACTCATTATAAATAATTCAATCCAGAAATATTTTTTTTTCCATTTTCTATATCCAATTTCAGTGTTTCAAGTCTTTGTCCAGACTAAGGACAGTCCCCTACAGCACCTAATTTATGTTTTTGAAAAGCACTGATGCATTGTTATAAATTTACCCTCTTCCTTTCAGTACAAAAATACACTTGTAATAGAATTGTCTTTTTTCCACTCACAGCTTCAGTGTTCCTACCCCCCATCAGACTGACTGCGTGTTTCTGAAGGCTACCTTTAAACTCACTAACAACATTTTATGACTCATGATTTACATTAATTTCTTCCTTTTGTTCTTTTCATATATTTCTACACACACTTCTTCTCTTGTACATACATACAGAGCACTTGAACTCAAACTTTAAAATGTTGTATATAATAGTCATGCCATCAGAGGACAAAACAAAATAGTAAACAATTCTCTACCACTCTGTGGCTTGGGTGATTGCCAGTGCTACACGGCAATCACCCAAGTACATATAGTTCATATAGACATATCTTTGATCATCTTACAAGTTTTATTTTTATTTCTTATTGGCTGAATCAGATTATTTTTTTAGGTGAATAAGATTTCTTACCTGAAAAATTGTAATTTCTTGTCATATAATACAGCTTTCTTAAATTAAAATACATATATCTTTCCTTGATCAATTTTCAGTTCACAACTCTGACTTGTGTTTCAACATCTGAAGATATAAGAGGCTAATCTGTGAAAGTGCTGTACTTCCATGCTGAAAATGCATTTTATGTTTTTCAGTTGATTAAAAAAGCATATGACAAATACAAAAGAAAAAAAAATTGTCCACCACCTTCCAACACTGAAAGAAGAAAGATGTAACCATTTTAATCAACAGAAAAATGCTTTTCTGGATGATTCAAGGAGTGAAAATAAATAGAGAAGATTTCTTTTCACTGGAGGCAAAGGTGAGGAATGACAGCTTGGCTACACACTTGCATATATATACACCTAGCCAACATGCACCTATTTCAGATGCTGGTTGCTTTTCTCTTGGTATATTTGCTTTGTTTTTGCAGGTGAAGGAAACCATGGGGGAGATGTTTAATTGAACTCTGGTGTGGAGGACAGACACAGAGAAAGCAGAATGGCTTCCAGCTTTCACTTACAAATTACACAAAATCCTCAGGGATCTTTAACTGGCAGACATTTGGAGGAAATTAAATGCTAATGAGTGCAGTCGTACTTTTTACACCCACAGACATCAAATGTATAAAGACACTAACTTCTGTTGCAGCAATTTCATAATAAATGCACAAGGTATAAGGTTAAATCTTATGAAGTAAGGTAAGAATTCAATACCAAATCATGCACTTGCAATATAACATCAGCCTAGCGGTTTTCAGCCTTAAACTGTTTAAATAAATGCCAAACACTTCTTTTATGTGCAAAAATATGGCAGTCCTGTAGAATTAGAGAAGGTCCTTGTTGAATACTACAATGTGAATTACGCCCTGGAGAATACAGCAAATGATGTTCTGGGTTGGCACTAAAGCTCTTATGCATAAGCTTTCAATGCTTCTATCCAGAGAAGAAAAACGTTCTAAGTATTTCCCACGAAAGACTTCAACAACTCAGGAGAAAGAGTATGTACCAGTAACAGCACAGGGTGAGTTCTGATCGCAGTGGACTGAATGTTCATGTTCATCGTCTTCTCTTTTGTAGATTATGAGAAATGTTTGCATGTATATAAAGGACAAATTAAGATGTTATTATGCTTGTTTTATTACTGCCCTAAACTGTCAGAGAGATGGTGTCTCCAGGAGAGAGCAGTGTGTAAACGGTCAACTTAGGAAGGAATTGTTTGGAAAAATGGTCTGAGAAAGCATTGAACAACCACATAAATGGACTTTTAGAAACCAGTCAGCAGCTAAATATATGAAGAGCTGGTGAATTATATAAAACGTATGCTTTAAAAATAGGAGGGAAAACAATGGAAAAGGGAAAAGTTGATTCTATGGGTTTGGACATCTTCAAAGAACAAAAAAATCCAGCTGTTTCCTTAAAAACCTAATATTGGATACTAGCTGAACACCTCACTGAGTCGTCCCTTAAGCTTAAGGGATACCTGAAAATGGGGTTTGTGTGACCTAAATATTATCTATACTTGAAAAGGCTCATTTTGTAGTTAGTGGAGAGAAATAGCTATTGTAAAGACAACTTGGATGAATAATGTTTAAGTTTTTAATGCTAACTGGGATGAATTACGTCCCAAGTTCTTACCCACACTAATGATGGACATTATTGTATTGCTTGTTGTAGTTAGCATAAGTTAGACCTAATTCAAAGTGTATGTGGATGAACGAGAATTGATGCTATAAAAGGGTAGCTAAACAGAGAAATAACAGACATAAACCTTTGACAATGTGAAAGTTGTGACTGCTGAGATTCTTTGACACATGAAGACTGAATGCCAGCACGATCATTTGTTGGCCATCCAGTGAATCTGAATGAGCCAGTCAAAGTATTCTCTACATCATCCCAGTATGAACAGTGTCCAGAGTTGCTCAGGGAGAAAACCTGAGGGACCCTAGAGCCCTGCAACAGGGTCAGGACCATCTCATTGACTTCAACTTGAAGTTAAATGAGGATGCATGGGAAAACTGGGACCCTTGTGCTGAGCCCCTCAGTCTCTCTGGGACTTTGTGTTCTCACAGAGAACAGGAAAGTCATGTAATTTTAAAATTGTGTATATCTGTGATGAAAGTTTAGGTATTTGAATCCACTCAGTTTCCCCACTGTCATTTGATCTGAAACCACAAAAACCCATGGCTTGTTTCTTAAAAACATGTCTCTTCCATATGACAGCAGCATAGAATACACAGTGGCTGTAAGTTTGAGCCTAGTAGAAAAGATGGACAGAGATGGGATTTGTTTGAAGCTGCATATATATATCCTACAATAAATTTATTATAATTTAAATCATCTAATCTTCAACAGATTCTCAGACAGCTAGATTAAAGTTGGTATACATAGCTATATGGTTTCATCTACAGAACTGTTTCAACAGCTCCCATTCAAGGTGCATATTTTTCCTACTTATATTTCCTACCTATATACCCTGTACTTTGTAGATCTGCAATCACTGACCCGAAATTTCTAGAAGCAATATGGATAAAGGTTGGGTGTTTTGATGTTGAAGTTCTTTTTAAATCAAATCCTTTGTAAGTATAAAAAATTAAAATGTAAACTTATAATAGAGGCCTTGTCATCACAATGTTGAAACAGTCTGATAAAGTAATAATTGAGGGGAGAAAAAGGCCCCAATAAATGGAACAGTAAAAGAGCATTATCTACAAAAAAAACCCAAACCAACAAAGAAACAAACAACCAACCAACCCCCCCCCCAAAAAACCCTGCAAACAAACACTCCCTGCCTGAGTAGTAATAATGATAATAGACCTCCTGCAATTGCAATGTGTTTCCATAGTGTGGTACGAAACCCCAAACTTTGGTTAACTTTGTCTTTTTCTTCTGATTTACAGGAATGTGACAATCACTGTATGATTTCATTTTAATAAAGCAAAAAGGGATCCATATTTTAATATTTTTTGTATATTTTTGCCTGTAATGGAGTGGAGAGAATGTAGTAATTGAATCTTTCTATGTTCAGAATTCTTAAAACTGTAATGCAGAGGAGCAATTTGTTTCAGGAAAAACAAAAAATTATTTTCTAAAACTTAAAAAATATTTTTTAAAAAAATCTTAAGTTAATGTCTTTAATTCTGAAAATATTATAGACATTTTAAATTTAATTTGAATCATCTGTATTTCTTAAATTATTTTTTTCACGAAATTTTGAAAAAGCAATCAAATATGTTGCCCGGATGAACTTATAAAATTGTTTTTATGCCAGCAATCCCTATAATCTAGAAAACACAGAAATGCCTACTATGTTGAAAACATATTTTTCCCAGATTCAGAAGTAACTTATCAAAGTATGCAAATACCTGATGGGGACAAGTAAAAAAGATGTTGCCAGACATTTCTTGGTACCTCCCAGTGACAGATGAGGGGCAATAAGCATAAACCAAAATTCAGTAACTTCCATCTAAGTACAAGAAAAAAACATTTAGTAGTGACAGTGATCAAAGGCTGGAGGAGTTTGCCCAGAAAGGTTGGGAGTACCCATCCTTGTAGATATTTTAAATCCGGCTGGACAAAGTTCCAGGCAGCCTGTTGTAGTTGGCTCTGCTTTGAGCAGGCATGTCAGACTAGATGATTCCAGTGACTCCTTCCAACCTCAGCTACTTGTCATTCTTTGAGCAAAAAGGTGATAAAGCAATAAACCTGTTAATCTAGATATTTAAATGAAACAAACAAACAAAACCCCAAACCAACAGATTGCAATCAAGGCATTTTCTACTGCTAAAAAGAGTTTCTTAACACAGACGATCAGACTAAAAACTGTCTCACTGGAACACTTTTCATTGAATCAGAGCAGAACGAAATCAGGTCCCAATTTTTCATTTCTGTGCCTACTGTGCTGTTCAGAATGAAGACTCTATATGCATTGGAAGAATGAGGACTATACTGACTGTGGCACACAGAGAGAGAGAGAGAGAGAGAGAGAGGGAATTACAACAACACACTTGATAGACTGGCCAAAAATTGCCTTTGCCTTACTGGTGACACATCTTTTATTCTGGCCTCCCACTCCCGCTGTTGCCAGGCTCAGTTTCTTGCAGTGTCTGGAAACAGAACCCTTAAGGCAGTCATTGTTCTTTTTGATCTTGTTTAGTAATAAAATACTCCGTTTCTGGAAGTGTTTAGTTTTGGTTTTCTTTAGGATGGATTCAGAACTTAGGGTTAAGATGCACTAGGAAAGTATTTCTTAATGCTAGTACTGCATATGCTACCAAAAATGAAGCAACTATTTTTTATTGGGTTTTTTTACACAGATAGAGGTATGCAAAAATCAAAGAACACCAACTGAGAAAGCAAACTGCAGAGCACACTTTTTTCTTTACCTTGTGTTAACACAAAGGACAATTTTCCTTAGCAGTTGCAATACTGAGGGACAAAGCTCCATCACTATCTTTTAAGTTAATAATTCTGATAATGGTTTCAACAAACAAAATTACTAGCAAGACTGAATGTATTTTAATGTTTTTTAAGAATACTCTTGATTTTCTCTGTAAATTAAATCTCCCACTGCATTAAGCTAATCTCTAGCCTCCACCCACCAGGTAGTTTTAAAATACTAGACCACTTTAATAAAATTAGAGGAGTCCTATTACTTTAATATCTAACTGTAGTAAGTAATGAGAATACTGCAGAGCATTTTCATGCACTATATGTAATAAGTTCTTCCACAATCATGAACATGAAAAAAAGTCTCCATTTGAAGAACATCAGTGGGATTCCAAAAATCCCAAAGGAAAACAGAAAGGCTTGATAAATTTCTTTGAATTTGTTCACGGAAAGATATTTGCTTTCCTAAAAGTTTCCAAGCTTCCCTCCTTCCTCCAATATACAAAATATTTAATATTTTAATTCTTGGGTAGTTATCCCTGCACAATCATGCTGAATTGTGCCTTCATGGAAGCTGCGATGCCAGCCAGATGGCTGGAAGTTATCCAATGGCTACTTAGCAGGATGCAGACAAGATTTATGAAAAACTATTGCTCATAGTACAATGTTCATTCTCGTGAAACGTGAGTGAGTTAACTGGTTTACATCAGAAAACTAAAATTCCTATTGCCAGTCACAGCATATATCAGTTATAGTTACAGCCATGTACTGACACATCCAGCATCATTCATTTTACGGTCAGGCACATATGCATTTACTTTTGTTTAGGGATCTTACTTCCCATAGTGTTTGGCAGTTACTGTAGAAAAGCCTAAAAAAAATGCTGAGGTAATATCATTAATTTTTCTAGTTCACATACAGTTTAATTACTTTTCAGGAACTTGTGATACCAACTTTTTGCAAACCTAGCTGTACAGGGTACAAAGATTATTCTCAAGACCTTCTCATTTCAGGAGTTTCTCTTTCATGAAGCTGCCAAAAAAATCTTGGACTCAAAATATAAAGAAGCTTTGTGAATTACTTTTTAACTGCTAGCTCTGAAAAGAATACACATTTCTCTGGACAAAAGGATTAATACTCATGACTGTAGAAGCATAGTCACTTTCTTGAGTTTGCATACCAGAGTATGCAAAGATGAGTAATTCTATCGAAATGCATATGATTAAAATGCAGATAGGCTAAATGTACCTTTGAGCTTTGCAGGTTGCAATGTGTTTTGTAAACCAGAGGATTAAATAATAACTTTGCCTACATATCCCCACAGGAAACCTTCACAGAGGCTGAGTTGTCTTTCAGTAGAAAGGATCATTTCTCTTTCTTGACTTGAAAGACAGGATAAGCATTATCTCCACAGCAGACTTACAACCATAAATATGGTTCCCCAGGCTTCAGAAAGACTAGACTGAAACCACAGTACTGTCAGTGTACATATTCTGCTCTAGGTAGTTTGAGGCACTTTAGTCTTTGTGCTGCATATAATAGATCTCACTCTAAGGCACCTAAGTATTCACAGTGTATATATTTTGCTTAAGGTCCAATGATATAAAATTCAGGAGTTGCAGCATCAGCTCAGGATTCCCCTTCCAAACCACAAGAAAATGAATCTTTGCTTTAAAAATCCTTGGTCTGATATGGCCTGTTTCATTTGAATCAAAGTCAGCAATTTCTGTCTTCAGGAAAATATCCCAGTCACAAAGTCATCGAGCTTTCTTTCCTTTCTCTTTGGTGTTCCCTTCCTCACCCGAAAACGGGAGATGGAGTTGATTTTCATCTTGGCTAGGTAAATGATCAAACTTCCGGGTGGCAGAACCCTTTTTCTGTGTTTCTGATCCAATGCATGTGTTTGGGATGGATACACATACATGCACTGACATAATTTCTAGTCATTCCTTGCTCTGAAAATTCCTATTAGAACAAGCCCCTTCAAAAATGAAGCTAAATACATTTATAGACAAAATATATTTATATATCTAAATAAATTTATAGACTAAAAATATCACTCTGAATTTATCTATGATATTTTTTGTTAATGTATAAGCTTTGCTGACTTAAGTTACTTTGAATCCAATTAGCTGTCAATATTAGTGTCAGGAAGAAAGGTATTACCAGCTCTGATTTGGGGACCTAAACTACTACTACTTACGGGACTTTTGCACAGCACTGTGCTAACAGATTTATGATCTAACTCAGAGATTTTGGAATAACACTGCAGAGATTTTGCTGTTCACTTCAGGAAAAAGAAAACGCTCGTTTCAGTCCACAGAACTGCAAGCAGAACTGGCCCTGACACAAGAAGACGAACTATGGCTGAAGAAGAGATAAGGGAGAACACAGTGAGCAGATTCTACTCGTGGTACTGACTGAGCAGAAGTATCACAGAGAGTCTTTATGTACAGAGTGTCTCTGTATAGTAGTTGTGCTGTTATGACTGGGGTGGTTAATAGTTGGAATTTATGGATATAGTAGAAGAAACTTGTGGATTCAGCAAAATATACTGACATGGAAAAAAAATCCTATGGTAGATCTGTGTGAATAGATAGACGGATAGATAGATAGATGATAGATAGATGGATAGAGAGATAGAGAGACAGATAGATATGTAACATTTTAATTGCTTTGAATTAAAAGAGTTTTTGATTTATCTAAAGTGTTGACAACTACACTGGAAAGACTGTAAAGAATAAAGGGAACACTTCAAGGAAAAAGTATGTTTCAGCATCTTGGCCAAACTAGCCTTCAACTGTCATATGTCCATGTCCCTCTTGTACCGGGGAGCCCAGAAATGGACACAGGACTCCAGGGGTGGCCTCACTTCTGAGTAGAGGGGAAGGATCACCTCCCTTGACCTGCTGGTAATACTCTTCGTAATGCAGCCCAGGATACCATTGACCTTCTTTGCCACAAGGACGCATTGCTGGCTTGTGTTCAATTTGGTGTCCACTAGGACCCACATGTCCTTTTCTACCAAGCTACTTTCCAGCAAGTACTGTGCCTGGGCTTGTTCCTCCTCAAGTGCAGACCTCTGCATTTCCCCTTGCTGAACTGTATGAGATTCCTCACAGTCCAGTTTTCCAGCTTAATCTCTGACCCCAAGAATAACAGCAAACAGTGGTATCAATAGACAGAGAGAGAGAGAGAGAGAGAGAGAAGAAACTGGACAATGGGAAATTTTCCATATTGTTATCTGACTTTGGCAGCTCTGATATCACTCAGGTATATATTTATAGATCTCATGACTATCTTTTTTTTCACTAGCAACAGTGAAAAATGTCTTTTAAATTTTTGACATTGTTGGCTTTCTATATATTCTCTTCTGTAATCTTATGAAAATAAACTTACAAATAAAATCTAATCCTTCCAATTCACCTTCAAACCCCCACTTTTTTTCAATTTAATGGATTAATTTCCAGCCACTACTAAAGACAATATAGCATATTTCTATGTCTTGCTCTCTTTGCCTAGGCTTTCACTTCTATATTTACTCCATCCTAGACTGACCTCTGGAGCTAAAGACTTCTTTGTAATTTATAAAATACATTTTTTTTGCAGGTCAGTACTGTCTTGTGAATTGTTCCCAGTATTCTTTCTATATAATGTAATGGTTCATATTCTTGATGATTTCCTTCTTGCTAGAACAAAATATACCTAAAAAGGCATAAAACAGTAGTGTTGTTGAGTCCCCTGGTTTGGGCTCAACTACCTAAACTAAGTGTCCAGTACTATTTAAGAATTCCCAGGGTATCCAAGATATATAAATTGAGATGAAAGCTATGACACAGGAAGAAAATGAGACTTGCAACCTATTGTAGGAAGATATGGAAGCCAGCAGAAAATCCCATTTGGTTGTTTTATGCTAAGTTAACCAGAACAATCCCAATGGAAGACATCACTGTGCAGAATGCAAGTCTTCCATTTACAAGAAAACACTAAAAGCTGTTGCCTCTCTGTTTTATGCCCACTGCTATTTCTGCACTTTCTTTTTTTCCTGCTGTCCTAACATGGTTCACATTGTCTAAAATGCAGTTGGTAATATTCAAAAAATATTTTAAGTTCCTTACTTGTTCTGTCCATTTCCCATTTTGTTTGCCAACATTCTTCAAGCTGCTTTGTTCTCCGTCATTTATGGCACAGCTATGATTTCAACTAGAAGCAACAATAACAACCTAATTCTTGCACAATATAACGCTCTCTGGCTATTGAACTAATAATATAACAAATATGCCTTGTATTTCACTTGTTAAAAACAATATGGCCAACCAAATTGCAGGAATACATCACTAATCAATGGGATAAACACTCAAATAAAGCAATAATAACAGTGCCTGCTATTATAAACAGCTTGAACTTCTGGTGATTTCTTGAACTCTTATGCTAGGCTTCCCTTTATTTCACACTGTGCACAAAGGGCTAAGATGACTAGACCCTGAATTTTTTTGCTTTTTCTTTTTCCTAATCAGAAATTTTGGACAATCAGTTAAATTAAATTAAATAATAACTTTAATATCTATGATTCATGTCTACTTACCACATTCACTTTAAATTTTCTTACATATACAAATATATGTTTGTGTATGTGTACAGAATAACCTCATTGTGTTACATGACAGTTAAATCCCCAGAAGTTCTTTCAATATTTTCAAAAGTTTCACATAACAGTATTTTAGCAGTATTTTTCAGGCAAATGAGCAAATCAAAACAGAAAGCAAGTTGTGATATGTGTGATCACAACTGAGTAGAAACCTTCTGTGTACGTTTGTCCCTCTTTTTCATATGGAGGAAAGTGCTATCAGGAATAAGCATCTAATTTTATCAACTCTCATTAAAACTGTGTGCAGACTGTTACTTGAGAATATTTGCCTATATTGGAAATATAATTTATCATTGGTTATGAGATTATGATTAATTTTGTTTATGGTTTACAATTGATTGTATACAGTTTCCACAGCCACAACAATTTTAAATGTAATAGGTAATAATAAGAATGTTTGATTTTATCTTACCTGCTTCTACGAAAATTGTCAGAGTATTGCAACTGGAAAGTACAAAAATGTGGAACAGTGATAGCTGAGGACTGGGGAAGACGAACTGCTACTGTGCTCTTTAAACACATGCTTTTTAACACTGTTCCTACATCCAACTCTTCTGTAGGGTCATTTGGCATACTAGTTACCCATGAATTCCAATACTCTGCCTTTGTGGAAACCTGGTAAGAGATTTCAAAATATCAATAGGAACAAATATTTGTTCCCCAGGATTTCTGCAGGGAAAACATGAGCAGAGAAATATGCAACAAACACTTTTCCAGAAGCTTCATTCTGCTTTGTCTTAACGACAAGGAACCACCAACACCATATATCACCAACGGAAAAATGAAGAAGCTGACAAGCCACACGTGTACATTGACAACTGGGAAATACAAGAAATTGCTAAAGGAAACTAAATGTATTCATGAAACTTCTAAGGCCAATATTAAAGCTAATAAGCAGTACACTACACCAGAAACAAAATATTCTAACACTGATATGTGACCTGAAGTTGACACAGATGGCCAATTCATCAATCAGTCATAATAGAGGATGTCAAAACAGTGTAAGAATATTTCTGTGTTTGGAACAAAGCAGGTGAAATAGCGCACTGTAAGTGAAAAGAAAATACTTTTTTCACATCAGTAAATAAAATTACATTAAATGACACCTGACAAATATTTTAAATCCAGTTTAGATCTTGTTTTTAAAATAATAAAATCTGGGGTTGAATTTCACTATGCTGCAAACTGAAAGGCTGTAGTAGACAAGTCAGAATATATATGCAAGATAATTAGACTAACTTTCAGGGAAGCACACTGAAATTATGGATCAGGGAGCAGTCTGGATGACTGATGTTGATACTTTAATAAGTGGTAGACTACAGCGTAAGGCCTGGGAAATTTGGAACAGCAAGTGTTCTCCCCAGCATTTTGAAACTGAAATTGGTGGACCAAGGAAGGTATGGGTCTTTCAGCTTCACATCAATTTCATTAAAACAAAAAAACAAATAAACAATCAAACCCCAACAACCAAAAAGCAAAAAAAATCCAATAAAAATGTATAAATGTATATGTGATATGGTCTATAAATACTTAACAGGTGGCAGTGAAATCATTGTCAATTTAACACAGCTTATATATATATATGTCTCCTCAGACATGACTTATACATAAGTGTATTCCAATATGCACTCATGTTTATGTGTGCACGTATGATCATTCATATGGATATATATATTCATACACATAATAATCACTCAAGGCAAAGAAAATTACTGATAGAATTAGATTTCCCTAGAATAAACCACTCCAATTTTAAAAGTATTTATTAACCAACCTACCATTCATTTCAGCCTTGCATGGCATAATATTGAAAAGCTTACATTAAATCATTCTTTTGTTCTCTTAAAATCTCTGTATCATCTATTCAAACAGAGCAATAAGATATTAAAACTTGTTATGCTGATATCTCAGAGAGTAAATTGGTTTAGCTGTCCATTGAGAGGAAAAACTTCCTGTGTGATAGTAGTTTTGAGCTTTTTTTCTTTCTTAGCCCTTTCTTAGAGAGGGCTTCTGCTTCCTTCTTTTTCCTATTTTCTTTCATAAAAAAATAAAGTGCAAACATGACAAATTTATATTTTCACCATTTGCTGCTAGAAAAACAAAACTTTAGGAGCTTTGTAGATGCCAGATATTATATACTTGCTAGGGAGTTAATACTGCAGTGGTTTGGGAAATTCCTTGCCCAGGACTAGGTGAAATAGGAACAGGGAATGAAGGTTGTGCATTCAAGTGAAAACCTTCCTGATTATAACAAAGTACCTAGATAACTTAGAGTTCGGCTAAAGCTAAGGGGAATGTAGGCAACAAAAGTGTGCAGAAATCATCACAAAATAAGGAGAAAGAGTATCACCGCCAGAGAAATAAATATATGCTGACTCATCAAGCAGTGGTTCTCTGCAGCAAAGTCTGTGCAGGAGGAAGGTTCTAATTTCATCTCCTTAGGATTCCTCTAAATCCTAAATTAGATCTATATCCTCTTTTAGACAAATGTTGATCTTGCTGATTTCTCACCCTCACTACATGCTGTACCACAGTTTTATTGAAGCACATACCAATATTCTATTTCATTTAGAACAAGATTTGACCAAAAAATCTTGGGGGAAAAAATGTAGTTTTATGTAAAAATCATTTAAGTGATCTTTGCCATTATACGCTTTCTTTCTTAGTAAGTTTTGGGTTCAGTTCATTTTTTCTTTTTTTAAAGTGAGTATTTAGGAATCATAGAGCAGTGTTTCATATCTAAAATCTATGAATTACATGAGGAAAAATGTACTAATATGACATAAACCTGCAAAAAACTATCATGTACATAGAAAGGTTCTTTTTATTCCTGAAGATCCCATGTAGAATAATGTAATTTGTTTCCCAGTGAACAAATGGTGAAGTGTCTCGCATAATGGATCAGTCTACCTCAAAAGGAAATTTAAACTTTTTTTTTAATAGGATTGAGAAACTGATCTGTGAAGGTCCTTTATGAGAATACACTTACTCATAACAGTGGGACAGATAATCTTTTCAATTTTCCCTTTACCACCAACAGACATTTATAAAAGCAGAAAGGCTTGTTCATATTGTGCATATGCAGTTATTTTTCTTTTTTTTTTCTATTTTTAGATAAAGTGTAGATATTTACAACCTTTTGTAAAATAACTGGCAAAACAAGTCTACAGAACACTATATTAAGTCGTGGTATAGTGTAATTGCCCCCCCCTACAGTCCACACCTCAGTATTCTGACTAAGAAATTTGTGGGGAAAAAAGGTAAGGCATCATGGAATGTCAGAGTTCCAAGCATGTTCTCAGTCCAATATGTTGGACATTAATCTCACATGGCACATTCTTCCACAAGTTCATATTACTCTTAAATAGAAAACAAGTCCAGTTCTTCAACTCATTCAACATTGAAGAACAGTATTTACATCTACAAGATAAATCTGTGTAGTCTTGTTAACACTCTTTTGGTTTGTCCATGACCTAATACGTGAGAAAAAATTCCCTCCAACTGAAGTGCTAGATTCAGAACTTCAGAAGTTCTTTATTACACCCACTTAGCTTAAATAAATAGTAATTTTCATTTTGGTTTGCACTCCAAATTTTAACTCCTTTGGCTTCATCTGTATTTTCCTTACAAACTATATAGACATATCTCTTTTTTGCAGCTCAGTTGTTATAGACTGTTCCCATACTAAGCATTGCTAAACGCCTCTATGACTGACTACACATCTCCAGGACCAGGAATTATCCTTGGCTTGATACCTTACCTACGATATAGACCTACCCATCTGCAAGCTATTCAGTGCCTTCCACATGTCATACACAGCACTTTTCTGTTCCACAAATGCAAAAAAAAAAATGTGCCAATTCTTCCAATTCTTATACTCTCAGTTTTTATTTCCATGAGCATAGTCTCGGGCTACCTTCAAGATCATTGAGTCAAACTGTCAGCTTAGCACCACCATAATCACTCCTAAACCATATCCCCAAGTGCCACATCCAGATGCCTCTTGAACAGTTCCAGAGATGGTGACTTCACCACCTACCTGGGAAAATTATTCCAATGCCTCAAAATCTCTCAGTGAAAAAAATTTTAATATCTAACCAGAACTTCCCCTGGTGCAACTTAAGGCCATTTCCTCTCATCCTTTCACTTGGGACGTGGCAGAAGAGATCGGTCCCCACCTCACTACAACCTCCTGACAGGTAGTTGTAGAGAGCAGTGAGGTCCCCTCTCTAGGATTCCTTTTCTCAAGGCTAAGCAACCCCAGCTCTGTCCACCACTCCTCACAGGACACATCTTCTGACCCTTCACCAGCTTCCTAGCCCTTCTTTGGACATGCTCAAGAACCTCAGTGTCCTTTTTGAAGTGAGTGGCCCAAAACTGAATACAGAAGTGTTGAGGTGCAGCCTCACATAATCAGAGATCTCTCTCTGTCCTCATCTCTTTCCTGTCTCTCTGCTATGCCCGTATTTCTTTAGCTTGAAGACAGATTAAGGAGGATGGAGTTCTTTCCATATTATGCTCTACCTTAAAATCAATTGCCACAAGGGCAGTAGAGATGCCCATTAAACATAGCCCACTCTGTCTCTTTGTTTTTCATTTGGTTTATTTGAGAACCTGTTCATTTCCTCTCTTACCTAAGTTTCTTTTTTTTTTTGGTTTTCCTTTCATTTTCTAGCTCATCTTTCTGTCTTTTCACTCCAAACCTTTATCAGAGATAAAAAAATTCCTGCTCTTGACAGACAGCATCTAGATTCCATCACCTCAAAGCCTATCCAGCTTTCAGCAGCAGTCAGAAGCTCTTTCTAAGACAACTTGCTTTCAATCATCAAGTAAGTAGCTCAAAAAAAAATCTCAAAAAAACCCCCAGCAGACTTGACACAAGATGTAAGTAAAGACTTTCTCATTGTAACAAATCCTTTTAATCCCAATCAGATGATCACTTTGATGTTTCACGCCTATGTTGTCTCATTGGCTCTTGTACCAAACTCTTCTGAGAAAAAAAAAAGGAAAGAAACAATACAAGTGTTTAACAATATTGTCACTCATGGTAACTTACTCAACTCTCTCTTTCCACTTCCATTCCCATTCCCTGTAGCTAGTGGAAAAAATATGAATCTGCAGGTGGTTATTCATGTCTTTAAGACAAATGTTCTACCACTCTCAAAACATCTGGTAGAAGTTTCCATTTCTTCCATTTGTTATAGAAGTTGAGAGTTGCTACTCAATAATTTGATTTTTTGATATTTAAAGTTATGGGATAAAAATCCCCCTAAAGCATGTTTTTCATTAGTTCATATTCTATGCAGTTAATAATATATTCTGTGAGTAAAGAGATTTAATGATATAGTTAATTTTGTGACTTAACAAGTATTACAGAATTATTTTAGAATTCAATAATTTTGTTTATATTTGCAATTTAAAGCAGTGTTCCCACTGACAAGATACTTGTTTTACAAGTAAAAAACACCAAACAATTATTTATCACAACAATTAAGGAAAAAAGGAAAGGAGATAGCTTGTGTGTGAAATCTATACCTCTGGTTGCCATGTTATGTGGTGGCATTGACAGTGTGGGCTTTTAATTACTTAGCATCATTACAAAAGTGAAGTTTGAAATAATGTTTGAAATAACATTTGAAAGACTGATCTGTTCAGTATTGTGTTCATCAGTAATCCAGGTCGATGTAGAGACCCAAAATGTATTCTTAAGAACGTCACATTTTTAAGGAACAGTTAAATGGCTCATTAAAGTGTTCTTTTATATCAGATTTATAAAGAGGATAATTGATATACTAGTGTCTGTATCAGTGTATTCTAATTTTTCTCCACATAGTTTTATACACAAAGGGACTTGGGAAATTTTATTTTACAGACATTATTGTAAAAAGGTGATTTACAGCCAGTTTTTGGCAATGTCAGTTCAGGCTTTGCATATTGTGAAGGTTACCAAAGGGTTACCAAAGACTTAAAATAAAATGATACTTTGATGCAGAATGTCTGTATCAAAAATATTGTAATTATTATAAGAAGCCTACATAGTAGTTTCTCAAAAACTATATCAATAAAAAAAAAGCAGTGAAAATAATACATGCAGAAAAAGTCATATTACAGTACTCTGTCACTATTAAATCACCAGACAAGAACTCAAACTTGCAAGTTTTGCTCAAAATATTTTTAGGACTTGTTTGAAAGCACTGAAACTTTTGACTATGTATATAAAAGAAAATGAAAGACATTAAAAATGAATGCACAATATTTTATTCTTCACACATAAAAAAGGCCAAATCATTATTTTCTTCTCCCTCTTTTTTTTTTTTTCCCCCATTCTTTTGCAGAGGTGTGGCGGAAAGCTGAGTAGAGCAATTATGGGGAGGAAAAACAGCAGAGATCCGTAAAAATTGGAAATGTAGCAAATGATCCATACTTGTGCACAATTTCTTTATTGTAGGGAGTGTGGTCAGAGACTAAGAGGTGGTCATGCAATAACAAAGATATATTCTCAAGGGAAGTCTCGTTACTATTAAGGAAATGGTCAA
Organism: Ptilonorhynchus violaceus; assembly: GCA_013397565.1. Lineage (NCBI taxonomy): Eukaryota > Metazoa > Chordata > Aves > Passeriformes > Ptilonorhynchidae > Ptilonorhynchus > Ptilonorhynchus violaceus. The sequence goes on from VZRJ01013344.1 coordinate 1,349,250, forward strand.
GATCATTATGCCATGAGGATGTACAAATCTTCTTTGCCAGCACAGTAAGTGATGGTGTTCACTGAAAAAGGGAATATGCACTCGCAATAGACAGAAAGTGAAAGAATTTGTAAAACCTCTATATTTTTTCAGTACAGTTTTAAACTTTTTTTAAGGAATTTAAAGAAATGATCAAAAACTAATAGTGATATTGTAGACTATAAATTTGCCAGTTCCTTTATGGATAAAAGTGAAAAATCAGTCCAATTACGCACTTAACTTAGTTAAGTAATGTAATATTTTATTCACTGCACATTGTGTTCAAACACTTTATCCACTAATTATTCCCTCTTTACTTTTCAATTAATATAGTACTTTTTAATAATGCAAACCTAATCTCAATTGTTTCTCTGTAAGACAAAGGGTGTAATTACACCCTTCAACTAAGACACTACATAATCACGTCAGTTATTTATTTGATTTTAGGCTCACCTGATTGAGGACTGTTATACGCACTGGGGCTTGCAGTGGGTGTTAACCTGAGACTGTCTCAATTTAGGCAAATCAAGATTGATATTTTAAAATTATCACCCTCTTCTTTTCCTCTTTTTACAAGATTCTTAATAACCTCCAGAAACTCCAAAAATCTGATGGATCTGAAACCATTCAAGTCCACAGGAAAAACTTAACTAATTTCAGTGAACTCAAATCAGACTCTGGATAAGAACAGTAAGATCTTTTCCCTAAAAGTGTTGTTTCTAAATTGAGCAACATGAAAAAAAATTACTAAAATTTTAATTAAAACAATAATACAAGCATATAACTATGATAATAAAATTATTTTTCTTTTAAAAATCTTACAGGAAAATAAAGAGAGTTTTTTGACAGTGTCTCTTTAAGCAACGCTTTCACCTCACCGAGTTTCAATACGCTACACTTTGTTAACAGGCAGCTAGATCTTTTCCCTGTTATAGAAAATCAATGAAAAATGTATCATCGATTTCAGATAGAAGTGAGGGATAGCAGGGAGTCAAGTCATAAAAGGGCAAAAAAGAGACTTAAACACATTTGTTTTATTGATTACTTTTGCCTATATCTGCAAACCCATAAACAACTTGATTATAAAAGAAGGGGCCTTGATTTTCTCCTTGTGTTCGACAGAAAAACAAAGAGTGCATGGAAAAGTGAGACAGTTACAGAAAGGAAAGTGAGGTGAAATGTTGAAAGATCTCAGGTGCAGTTGAGAGATGACTATCATTAAGTTAAGGAAGCAACTCATAAGAAGATATAATTTCTTTATTTATCTTTTAGCATTGCCTAACATATATTTGTTCTGCATGAAGAATTACTAATATCATACGATTTCAGTAGTTTAAGTAATCTAAATATTAAGGAACATAACCAACTTCACTGCACATACTTGGAATAAATGGTTCGAGAGACATATTGTTCCAGAGTAGAGTGTATACACCTAATTTCAAGTCTTCACCTTAAAATACAAAATTCTGTGTCACAAAATGAGCTGCTAAATTCATTAGACAAGAATGTTGCTCTGGTTTTGCTAGAAAGGTAAGACAAAAAGGCATCAAATACACCTTTACTGGCAAAAGTTGGGGTGAAAAACATTATAGTTCATATGCACTTACTCTTGTGGTGTTCAGTCACCTGTCCTAAGCAGAGCCACACAGTTGTACAGTTGCATCTGCGTATGTCTGAGCTGAGTCTATCCTGAAAAAATGACACTAGAAACTGTGAGAATGCAGGAGAGACTAAATCCAGAAAGTGCCATAGGAGTATCTAGTCTTTCCCTGTGCTCCACAAATGACATGTAGCAAAACCTCAAGCACAAAAGACCAGAACTTCCAAACTGTGTGCACAGGAAGATACTCTGAATAATCCCCATCTGGACTGTTCTCAATAACTGTTGAGGAGTTGAGACAACAAGCTAATTCTCTTCTGTTGTACTCCATGTAACCTTGCTTCTATTGTGCCATGATGTAGAGAATGATAAGGTGGGGACCAGAAAAGAAAAATGACTTATCCCACTTGGCGTGGCTGAGGGAATAAATGGGTATAAGGCAGGTTTATGCTGCCATAGATTCTGAGGCTACCTGAAGGCAGCTCACCCCAGCATTAACTTGAGCAGTGACAAGTCTTCAGATTTACAGTACCCAATAATAATTCTCCAGACACTGTTGTAGCCACTAGAAATTCCCAAAGCACAACCAGCTTTTGCCCATATACCTTCCTTTTCTGAGAAAATCAGAGGGACAGACTGATATGAAACAGCATCACAAAATCACTAACTTGGCCCTAAGCCCAAACACATCTATTATCATTTCAGCAGTGCTTCCAGTCATTGTGTTATTGTATTATTTCACGTGACTTTTGCATTAAAAAACAGTTTCATCAGTCTGCCTTTATGCAAATACATTGGTAGTCCCCTATCTGAACAACTCTAATAGTGCCAGCACAGAAATATATTCAATGTCACATGTCAAAGGAAAGAATGAAGCCCAGTGTTGTGCACACATGATACGCACAGAGGCAGCTATGGTGCATGATGAGCATAATTTTGTGACATAGGCTGAACAATGAGGCAATTACAGCAGTCATCCTGCATTTCACAATCACCACTTCAGAAAACATTTTGTATACACAGTCATGCTGTTTGAGAAAGAACTTACTTTCAGAAGAGATAAGAACTGATTGATTGAATTCTCTACTGAGAGTATTTTAACCAAGCATGCCTTATTACAGCTTACTGCACTTTAGTTCGTGTTTATGAACATGCAGTGCTGAACATGCCTTGATAGACAATGATGATGTCTCTGTCTGACATGACTGTTATGATACTGTGACTTTATTAGCACATAAATATTTTTCCATTAAATATTTTGGATCATATTCAATTCTGATGCAAGTCAAATGGTTTCACTAAGCAAAGAGACAAAATAGAGAGTTCTGCAGTCTAGTCTGAAGTTAGTACAAAATTAAGTAAAAAACCATGAAAATGGGTTGTTTTCTAGTGCTGAAATCAATCTACTTGTAAAATGTAACTTAAAGTTATCTTAATTATCAAATTCACTTAATTATCTTTAAATTCACTTAATGCTCTGTAATAAATGTTATACTTGTAATGGATAGGCTCAGCCCATTAAAACAATCATTTTTTTATGAGTGAGATGAAGCCAATTTAAAATAAAATTAATCTGTGGATGGAATAAGGATTGAATTCCAATAGTCTCATATCTCAGACACAATACACTCGTACCAAGGGCACCTCCATCAGTGTGCAGCATATTATTCTACAGTACAAAATACACTGACTTGGAGAGTCTCTCATTCCATTACTATGGTCTCCAAATGCTTGCTTTGGCTTTCTGTAGAATAATAACTGTTCTACATTAATTCGTATTTTAATGTAAAAATGCAGAAGACAAAACTAAAATCTCAAACCTGAGAAGTTCATTTGGGAAACAATTGTTTTGAATTTTAAAAAGTTCCACTGGAATATGACAGCCAGCTCTGGGCCTCCATATAATTTATGTCTACACTTTCAAGTAAAGCTTGTGCTTTCTATTACATTTGCAGTATACAATGAACCTGAAGTGGCAATTTCATAAGCAAAGATATCCTAAGGCTATTTTTTATGCAGGAATTAATACTTTCTTTTTTTCACTAGCAAATTTCCAGACTCTCTGGAAAAATGCTAAAATAATTCAATGCATCATTCTTGCTAATTCATCAATTCTCTCAATACTGCCTCCATTGCAAAGTTAAATAAATATTCCACATTTACAAATCTGCATTTTTAGTACCTAGCTCTTCTCTGGAGCTAGCAGTCAGGTATTTCACTTGCTTTTAGAGTCGGTATTGTATATAAAATCGTACATTATAAACCTTATTTAAATGTTACAGTTGCACAATCAAACAGAATTAAGGCTGCCATATTCACATAATTCAGTTTCTTTCTGCACATAATCATCTAATAAAAATTAAGATGAAAGTCCATGAAAGGGCCAAGTAGATATATCCATTATACAGGATTTCTGTTCGATACTTTCAACACCAACAAACATTATTTCTTTCCTTGAAACCCTCTGTCTCATTCACTCTGATCTCTTACTCATCTTCAGTCCTGTATTTAAACAAAGTCATACTCAAAAAGTCTTCCAGAAGACATTGTTTTCCTACTGATGAACTCCAACACAAAGCCCTCAGCTGGATCTCAGTTAAGCATTTTATTTTGCAAAAGAAAACATTACTTTCATTCAGAGCGAATTGGCAGCAGAGGATGACTGCTTGTATGAAAGAAACTGCATTGCCCAGTTTTATCCTAAATCCAGAATTTAAGTGATATGAAGAACTCCTCCAAAACATTGGAAAATGTTGAGACATATTATTTTCATCTTATGGCTTTAAATGCGCATTTCTTCTAAGAATGCTGTAATGATCAGGTTTAAGTATCTGGGGTGGGAGGGGAGGTATCTACATACTTTACACGTGAAGCTCATCCTCCACACATTAACATACACACACAAATATGTCTTAAGTTGGAACAAGCACAACTCTTGTTTCTTACTGATTAACATACTCAAGGGAGGAGTTGTAAAGCAGTCATTTCTGAGTCTGCTGTTTAAACGAGTTAAAACTAACCATGATTTTCTTGTTTCAAATGCTAATTTATTTAATGGTAAAGACTGTATTATTGCTTGTTATATGCACATAAAATACCGACTAATTTCATCCTAGTCATTCTGTTTTCTATTCCACTTCCCTTTTAATCTTACTCATAGGTAAAGCCACTACATACCCCACATATGGCAATATATCTACTCACCATAAATAGAAGTTTTATATCATGCATCTTAATTCCCATACAAATACAAATGAGAGGAAATTAAGACTCATTTTGAGTTCTCTTCTCTTATATACAGCCAGTAATAGATCTTAGTTAATAAAACATGACTACTATTGGGGCATTGGACAATTACAAATTATCCCAAACTGATTTAATTCAAGCTTTGTAGAGCTGCATAATCACAGTTCTCCAAGTAGCATCCAAATATTGTTTTGACATGCTTCTGTAATAGTACTTACTTGGTTGTTTAAAATAGGATTGTTATTTAATAAATGTTTCCGTGATAGCCAACACATGAGTATTAGGAAGGGAATCAAATTACAGAGTACAATGTTTGACCTGTTCGTCACTGGAGTTTCTGCCACTTTTCTGACTTTCTTTTTCTTTGTTCTTACAGTCCTTAAAATGTCAACAAGAGACACATTTCTGCCTATGCCAGAACAACTGCTCTATGTTAGATAGAAAATATTACTTGGACAGCTAAAATAGAGCTAAAACATGTTTTTCCAGAATTCACTTTAAATCAGCTCCTTTAGGGTAGGTTATCACCAGTTCTTTTCCTTATTTGATGTGTTTATGCTATGTTTACTTAGTAACTGTGTTACTGTGTTTGTTAGTGCTGATATATTATAGATAATTTTTCCTAACTTTTTTCCTATTCCTAATAATTTTTATTACTGAAGAACATTGCTGAAAAAATCAATAAACGATCATAAGCTTTAGTTACATGTCAGACACCTTCTTAAAAAAGAAGGGAAAAAAAATCCTCTTATTTTCACACCTTTTGCTCACACAAAATTCGTGTGGGTATTTTGATGTCTCTTTCTGAATTGTAGTATTTTTCTATAGCAACTGGCAAAGTGTGATTTCTACAAAGTCATAGACTGTGTCGGCATGAAAAAGAAAAGGTGAGCAGTAGTTAATGTGGCTCCTTCCCGCAGAGGTGACAGAGGCACAAATATTCTAACCAGATCCCGTGTCTTGAGAGATTTTTTGGTTAGGGTAAAGATTAGTGAAGCCCCTTGCAGTCCTTCTGCAAAGCTTCTAGGCCTATGAAAAGTTACCTCTTCCTTATCACAGGCACTAATCATAGTGCCATAAGTAACCTGGAGCATACCAAGAGCTCTACAGAGCTCTAGATGTGGGCCCAGGTGGTGTTCTCCTTAAATCTTTCACAGAGGCAGGAAAGGCTTAAGCAGAGATGGACTAAACCAACTGGTCAGGACCTGACTATGTGGTCATGCCGCAAGTAGAGCTTTGGCTTTTGTGATTATGGGACCCTCTTTGAAGAAGAAGTGTAACTGATCAGGGATGAGTTAGATCTGAAAGAAAGAAACAGCCAAGGGGGATGTCTCAATTGCATCCCAGGGTATATCAAACACAGCACAACCAGACGGTCAAAAGACATGGTTATTACTCTGTATTCAACATTGGTGCAGCCTCATTTGGAATACCATGCACAGTTCTGGGCCCCACAACTTAAGAAGGAAACTCAGGTCCTTGGATGTGTCCAGGGTAGAGCAGCAAAGCCGCTGAAAGGGCTGGAAGACATGTCCCACAAGGAGCAGCTCCAGGCTTGCCTAGTTTGGAGAGAAAGAGGCTGAGGGGTGACCTCATTGCTCTCTATGACTTCTTGAAGAGAGAAAGTGGAGAGGGAGGTGCTGATCTCTTCTCCCTGGGATCCAGTGATAGAATGTGTGGGAATGGTCAAAGTTGCCTATTCTGGATAGCTGGAGAAAGCCTCACAGTCACAGTCCTTGTTACTTGGAGGTGACTTTTAACTACCAAGACATCTACTAGAAGGGCAATATGACTGGGTGAAAGCAATCCAGGAAGCTTTCGGAATGTATGAAAGACAACTTATTAATGCGAGGAACCAAATAATTGACTGGGGGAGATGTTTTGCTGGGCCTGCTAACCACAAACAAGTCAAAATTGATTCAAGTTGTGAAGATAAAAGGGCAACCTCAGCTGTGCCAACCATGAGATTGTGAAATTTAGGATCCTGAGAGGAATGAGCAAGACAAAACAGCAGAATTACAAACCTGAACATCAAAAGAGCAGCTTTTAGCCCCTTCAGGGGCTCGTTTGGTAGAATCATTAGGGAAACTGTCCCAGAAGGCAAAAAAGTCCAGGAGAGCTCGCTAATCTTCAAGGAAAACCTTATCAGAGTACAAAACCTGTTCATTTTAATGTGCAGAGTGGGAAACTAATACTTCACATTTATTTGGCACTTGTAAGACTACACCTAGAGCGCTGCATCCAGTTTTGAACTCCCAGGACATGGATGTACTGCATGATGTACAGCAGAGTGCCACCAACGTGGGCAGGGAACTGGATGACTTGACACTCAAGGGGAGACTTCAGCTCAGAGAAAGGAAGTCACAGGGAAGACTTTACTGTTTACAGCTAGGATCAGAGGATTCAGAGGTAATGAAACTGGACTCTTCTTGAAGGTGCCTGGTCAAGAGACTGTGGACATAAGTTGAAACACACAAAGTTTTTATTAGATGCAAAGTATTAAAATTGCTGTGAGGGTGGTTAAATACTGGCACAGATTGCATGGAGATATTGTGGTACCTCCCTCCTTGCAAGTACTCAGGACTATTGCATGTTACTCTGAGCTATCGGGTCTAATTAAACCCACTTTGAGAAGGCAGCTGAATGAACTGACCCCTGGAGGACCCTGCCAACCTAAGTGATGGTTATGTTTTTCAATGTCTTTATGAATACATGCCTTGAAAACAGCATGGGAGTGAAAGATGAAGGATGTTATAAAGTTACTCAGAATAATAATGTCAAGGCTCAACTGTGATGACTTGCGGAAGTACCTTATGAATGGTTTGCCAATAAAATAACTCATGGAATTTAATACAAACAAATATAAATTGTTTCATATTGCAGGAAAAAAGAATTCTAACAATACCTAGGACAATAGGGTTTGATATGATCATTACCAATTAAGGACATTGGGCTTACGACAGTTAGTTCCACCAAAATATCAGATCAATAAGTAGCATAACTCAGGAATGCATAGAAATTATTAGGAAATAATTAAAAAATTATGCAAAGAGTCTTGAAGAACATTGTTCACTACATCAAAATTCACAAGCCACACACAGGTTTAGACCTGTGTGCAGTTCTGTTCATTTCTATCTGAAAAAAAAAGGAAAACTATGAAAACAATGAAACACATTTGATGAGAAGTAAACAAGAATTATGTACTATGAGCAATTGATTAAGCAGGCATTTTCAATAAAGAAAAGATATAATGTCAGAGGAGGTGATACTATAGAGATTAAAAAAATTACTAGCTTAGATATGGTGGTTTGAAACTGACTATTCTTCATCTTTTCAAAAGGAAGAAACAAGAACATCAAATGAGGTCAACTGAAGCCAGTTTCATAAGAAGCCAAAGGGGTACTCTATGGAACAAGACACAGAATTGTAAAGCTAATTGATATATGGTGTTGCAAATGGTAAAAGTTACATGGATTAGCAGGAAAACGCGACCAGTTAATGGAATCTAATGGTTATTGAACATGTAAAAATGACACTGCAGCTGAATATATTAAGGAAATGCTCTTCTTTAGGCATTTGTTTTAGGCAATACTGGAGTTGGGATATGGGATTTCACAGACCTTCTAGTCTGACCTGGAATAGCCACATTGAATTTTTTGGTACAGTTCATCTGTATGTCACAATCATGGAACCATAGAATGGTTTGGGTTGGAAGGGACCTCACAGATCATCTAGTTCCAACCCCCCTGCCGTGGGCAGGGACACCTTACACCAGACCAGGTTGCTCAGGGCCTCAGTCAATTTGGCCTCAAACACCTCCAGGAATGGGGCATCCACAGGTTCTTTGGGCAACCTGTTTCTGTGCCTCACCACCCTTACAGTGAAGAATTTCTTCCTAATATCCAATCTAAACCTATCTCTTTCAGTTTAAGTCCGTCTCACCCTGTCCCTGTAAAAGGTCCCTCTGCAGGTCCCTCTCCAGCTTTTGTGTAAGCCCCCTTTAGGTACTGGAAAGCTTAAATTGCCTCTAAGGTGAGCTTGACCCGTATGCCACAAGTCAGCCTATAAAATTATGCATAAAAAATGAAAGCACATGAGTCAAAAGCAATTACTGTGTTTACTTTTCTTTTTATATTGCAACATAGTGAATAAGAAGGGAAAATTTCAGATATGTATTTTGTGCTGGATCACCAAGGGATGTTTATGAAATCACTGTAACTTAAAATAAAGCACCGTGATACTCTGGTTTGATTTACTTTAGAAAAAATTCTACTTATTTTACAACTAAAAATTCCCCATGTTTTTAACATGGAAGGGAATAATTTCCCTGTAATACATGCAAAGATAAATAAGAGCTGACAGATGGTATAATATACAATAAAAGTTTCTATTAGGTTCATAATACATATTACACAAACACAGTCCTCATGCTCATACATTCCCAATCACACTGGTCTAGATCTTGGTGAAATCAACAAGACTATTTCCATTAAATCTGCTGTATAGCATAAGAAATTTAGCAGTTTTCCAGTCATTTCATATTTTTAATAAAAAATGAACAAAAATTTATTGCTTGTATAGAGTATTGAGATGCATTGGTTTTAATAATTTATGATCCCTCTCATTGTGTTTATGTACTGCAGCCTGAAACCACACGATTAAGCTAAATATATACATAGTTAAGACAGCAAGAATATATAAAATAAATGTAGCAATATCAGAGGAAAATGGTTTGAGTTTGACTCTTTGGGTATGCATTCACTCCATGATGCCCAGAGGAAACTCAAAGCTGTGGCTCAACACAAGAACAAAGAAATTAGGTAAAGTCAACCATGACAAAAATAATACAAAAGACAGAAAAAAAGGGTATAGTTTTAGTTTTTGATAAATGTCCTAGCTCTAAGAACATCAGTTGCCTAGAGAATTTAACCTATCAGGACCACAGATTCTGTTCTTCTGGGGTTCTGTTGTAGCTAGTTAACTGTAAATTAAATTTGATTAAGCAATGAAAATTTGGAAGATTTTATGCATGACAAAAAGAGACACGAAACTGTCCTTTGTCTTTCTATGTCAAAAGCAAGTCTAGCCCCACTAGAACTTAATGTGGCTACGGCCCTAAAAAACAATAAAAATTGTTTCTACAAATACATTATGAGCAAAAGGAGGGCGAAGGAGAATCCCCAGCCTTTGTTGAACATGGGGGGAAACATAGTGACAAAGGATGATTGAAAAATGAATGCAGAAAAAAAAAAGTAGCACCTCCAAGGAAAAAACAAAAATAAACTATAAATTTATAGTTGCAAAAGCACTGACATTTGGTTATATTATAATAATTCAGTTGATATACTGAATAAATGAGAAGTTACAAAAAAAAACCTTCACAAAGTCTTTCAATGGGTGACAGACACCATAAATATGGACTTTCCCTCTTTTTTATTTATCTCTTTCCTTAGGTTATTTTTTTTTTTAAGCAGGAGAACCATTAGAAAAATGAAACAGTTTAATCCCAGAATTTTAACATGAAACTTCTAGCTCTGTGTCAGAAGTCAGTTACTGGTTTTGTTGTAGTGTGCAGTTAGCTGTGGATATGATAACTTTAATGAAAATCCTGTTCCCTTGTAGTCAAATAGAGTGAACTCCCAAGGGCATCCCCTATGCATCATCCACATTGTGCTTTTTGATCTGATCAAATTGAATCTTTCATGCTTGCTGAATACACAGGTGGTGTCTTATAAAGTCGCCTGCTTCCTGGATTTTCCATAGCCATTTCTAAAATTTATGTTTTCATGTTTTCAGTGCCCCTTGGGGATAACACAGCTACATCTACTTTAAATTATTTTTGAAACTTAAAGTATTTTTATCAGTATCTAACTCTTTTTATTTGTTTCAACTTATGGTTTTTTCCAACATTTTTCAAATCACCATTCTTGTGCATTTTACAGACTAGAAAGGAGAAGCTGGGAGGCCAGTAGTTTTGAATGACACTTGGTGCTCTCCCACCTATCTGAGCATTAAGTGCAGGCTCATGTAGTCCATAGAACAGAAACGGAATATATGACAAAATTGTGATGCCAGAGAGGAGAGAATGTTAAAAGGGTGGGATTTGTCAATACTGCTGGTTGAGTGTACATTTTTTCTTTTTTTTTCACCTCTAAACAAAATAGGTGAGTGATTACAATTACAATAGCTAAGAGGTACAGGAGGGAGGAATACTGGATAGCTTTACAAATATTACTTGAAGGCACAAAAGCTAAAACAGGAAAAGTAAAAGTTTACGTATTATGCCAACTATAGACAAAGCAATACTGGACTTTGAAATTGCCACAAAGAGAATTGCTAAGAATTTTTTAGAGGTCCTGCCAATGGTAGCTTCATTTTGGAAAGTGCAGTGATAGGCTTTCAGCGGTTGGAGGGTGGGGGGGTATAGGGAGGAGAGGTTTATATTTTAAATTAAGTATGATAAACAGTTGTAAAAAGATTTTGGGAAGAAAATAATACTGAACAATTTCAGATAGCTCCCTGACTGATTCCCACTGCCTAGGCTTTTAGATTAACCTTTCAAACCCTACCTTTTTGTTTCCTGCACTTAATGTAGAAAACTCCAACTCAAGGACCACTGGCCTCAAAGTACCTCTTAAAGGCTGAGAAATCGGAATGATTTATCAATAGGACAATGATGGTTCTTGGATAGTGAGCCAACAGTGCTGAGAGAGCTGAACTGCAAGAAAAGGAAACTCCAATAAAACAAAGATAGAGCATATCTCTTTGGACAAGTTATTTCACACTGCAATTCTACAGTTTTAACAACTAATAGTTATAGCATCATAATGCATAGCTTTGCAGTTAGAAAAATTGATTTAACCAGATTTTTAAGAATCATCCACTTGAACTTGAAATAAACCCACCATGGTGTGACTGAAGCATACAATGCAGAAAGTTATTTACTCATGACCTCATAGTATGAAGAGTCAATCTTCATGTTATCGCACTGGTCAACCACCTTTCCTAGTAAACATTATTTTCCCCTCAAACGTGCCTGACTGCTTTCTCTCATCATTATTTTTCATAAATTTCAGATTTTCCTTCTGAAAATTATTATAAACCAGGAAAATAATTCTCAAACTGTCCTGTCATATTTTTTTGCTTTAAATAGCAGGCTAAATATGTTTAAATAGCAGGTTCTAACTGAGAATTATCTTTTCTAAACATAATAGCTTTCTCTGTATCTTCTGTACGTTTCCACACTCCTTTAAAATATTGATTTCAGCTCTGCGTTGTAGTATTGGTCTCCTAAAGGACACATTTAAATGAAAAATACTGTTTCCTGTCTCTACTGTACACACTTTTGTTTAACTTTCCAAGGATGGCAATAAACGTGCCTGCACTTATTTTAATCTCAGACTGCTAAACATTTTCCAGGAGTACTGCTTGCAAAGGCATGGCCACCTGTTCTGTGGGTATGGCCTACCCACAGAATATAAACTTATGCACTTTTTTTTTTCTGCAACAAAACAGTGAAACACTGACTTAAATTGTTTGTTTCTTTAATACTACTGAAACCAATACATCTCAGTGCATGGGGTGTTTCGATCTATTAGCAATGAATAAAACAACTTTAGCTAGTGAAAAGGCAGCAATTCATTTTCACTCACAGATTATTTGTAGCAGTAATATATAAGGACATAGGTTTTAAGGCTAATGGCCTAATAACTCATCTTTTTGCAGCTTCTTAAGATTAATTTAACTCAGTTCTGTCAGAGACTGGTGGTTGGATATATTGTTGCTTAGGTCACTACATCATTTTAAAAACAAACAAAAACCCAAACCAAAAAAAACTTAGCTGCAAGTTATTACACAACAAATTTTTGTGTGTTTCCTAGGGGAAGTAAAAGGAAGGAAGAGATGGAAGGAAATATTTAACGCGCGTCTTCCAGCTTCTTGCCACAGAATGATTCACGTTCCCAGATCACAAATGAGATTCTTTTCAAGATACTCAATTTAATTAAACAGACTTTGGGTGCCAGAAGTCCTGCTTGTGCTACAGCATGGCGCAAAAGATGAAGACTGACGTGAGAAGCTAATGTATTTTACTGCTAAAGCAATATTCTTTTTCACTCCATTTTCTACATGAGAAAAGTCACTTATGCAAGGATTCAGACGTAGCTAAAAACGCACATGCCACAGGCATGTATTTATTTCTAAGACAGGAATCTAAACTATCATCAGTTAATGAAGGTCCACTAAACACAGTCAATAGAATCTACAGAGCTATTTGTATCACTCTAAAACCAGACACTGACATTTGATCTGCTGGTTCTCTAAACACTATTGGTGTGCTGACAAGGGGCTCAATTCACTTGACCGCAGGTATTGATTTATTGTCATCTGAGACAGCAAAGTCTATCCTGCTCGGCCTCCAGCTGTTGCTCCTATGATACCTGTGGGTCCCATGTCATATCTGCCAGCCACACGCAGGTGCTTGAGATAAACTGTTTCAGAGATGTGTGTGTTTAAGCTTCACCACCTGAGTGTTTGAATTGCAAAGGAAGTGAATTCCATGGCTGTCAGGGCTTGAAGAATGCAGTTAAAATGTCTCAAAGCACTGTCAAACAAGGAAGTTCCCATAAGATAAGCCACCACAACAGGCACAGTGGCAAACAGAAAGGCATTAATTTCAGGCCTACACAGAGGTGAAAGGTTTGGAATTAGCACCCCATTTGAAATACCACTGTGCAGACTGTGGGAAAAGCGCAAACAGCAACAACAGGAAGATGCCAGGCCTGGTGAGGCAGATCTAAGTAACTTATCCAGACAAAAATTCCAACCATGGCAAACTGTGAGAAAAGGAAGCAACTGCTTACACACATGCCATCCCAAATCATAGGAACAGCCTCGTGGATATCTGGAACTTGCACTCTGTAAGAGCAGTACCTCAAGTAGAACACTTGGGGACCCTCACAACTGCGCAGACCAGAAGAAGAAGGGCCAGTGGGATGCCACAGGAATCCATGTGGTGGTTATATCTTTTGCTTAATCCTGCTCCCTCTCTTACTCTCTCTTCCTCCCCATCTTGCTTCCTATTTCTATCTCTTTCCATCTACCTCACATTTACTGTTAAATAAAATCCATGCTATTGACTTAAGCATATGGTCACATTTGCACCTTAATTTAGGCAGAGGCATCTTTTAATAATCAGACCCTAACATTATTTTGGTGTCAGAAGTGAAATCTTTACGTCATTTTGGGTGTCAAAAGTGGGATCATAGCAATGGCATACCCAGATTTCCCCTCGCACTTCTCCTCTCCCCATCATCTAGACCAAAAGATTTGGGGACACAATGATGCTCTTTCATTACCAAGTACTGTCATAAAATCAGGGTTTGTGAGGCAAGGAGAAAAACTTTTATTCAGATTACAGTCCCAGACAATAGTCAATAGTATGAAACTGTTTAACTAACACTATATGACACAGCCTTAGACGTCAAGGTCAGTGATACTATTCACACTGTTTACACTTAGTCTGAGCATTCTTTTAGCACATTAGTATTGTATTTGGGATGCAGAAATATCCAATATAGGTAATTAAGTAGTCATAGCCATAGACAAGACTGAAAGTCACTATAAAAACTAGGCATTTTTATTCCATCAAGTAAATCAGTTATTTCTACTAGTTTTACACTAAGTATTTGCAGTATGATTTGGAACATGCAGAAGTGGGGTTTTAGCTATTTATATTTTAGAATTACATTGTACACACTTCGGGAGACAGCCATTAATCTTTTACAACTGGGAAGCTTGGGTAAGTTAGGAACTATGTGACAGGTAAAAATTAATATGATAGCAAATTTTTATTTAGAGGATTTCAAAAAGGCAGCCTTCAATTGTAAATTTTGTAACTTTAAAAGTCTAAGCTTTAGGTGTGCTTTGAGTGTTGATTTAAAAACAGCAAACCAGGATTCAGATAATCTGCTTCCCCAAACACCCATTAAAAACCCCTCATTATTAGATTTTACAAAATCTAGCACTAAAAAAAAATAAGCACTTTAGATTATTAAAACTTAATTTCAGAAGCCTCATTAATTTTTTTCAGTATTAATGTAATTATGTAGTATGTCTTTCACTTATTTATGACAACAAAACCAAACTAACTAGCCAATTTATTTTTTGTATGTTTGAGTCTTTTAATTGCTAGCTCTGTGTCTCACTTTAGGCTGCAAAATGAATTAGAATGAATAACCAAAGTATTTTGACTTTTGGGTCCAAAATGATACTTTCTTATGCAAAGGCTATATTTATCTATAGATTCAACAAAAAAAACCCTGGAGCCTAACATGTTTTTTCTAATTATTTTCTAATTTGATCAACGAAGGATTCAGAAACTCCTTTTTTTTTTAATAACTTAAAGAGATGTCTTTCTACTCATACTAAGAAAGTTACCATTATACTGTAGTATTAATTCTAAAAGGTTGCTGGGTGTTTATTCAGGTAAGATTGTGGTGTTCTGCATTACCAAGATAAAAAAATTATGAATATGTTAAGAATATGTTGGACAAAAGAGAAGTTTAGCATAAAGACCATATTTACAAGCTATACAGACACATAAATAAGTAATCATATAATTTTTTTTATTTATGTCATTATTTATTTATTTACTGGTAATTTGTGCACTGTGCACTGTTACAATGGAATTTACTGGAAAAGCATCCAAGATTTTTAGACACCTTAGGGTATGTGCAAAACTTCATCAATCATTCTTTATGCTACTAAAAATGCATGATACAGTTCGTGATGCCTTTATTGCTTCTTTCTGCAGTACACATATTTGAACCAGTGCCAGCAACATTTTCCATATTCAAAAGCAAAACCGCTTTTATTGCTCCTTAGCCTTTTGATCAAAAGAGGAGTTATTCTGTAAGCACCAAGGATGCCCCTTTTGCTTCCCTTCTCCAATTTTTTTTGAGGGGGGAGGGCTTGGTTTGACTGGTTTTGGTTGTTTACTTTTTTACAGTGTGAAACTGTCATTAAGCTCTGCTAACTGAGCAGAATTTGTACTTGCAATGATCCTGTCTCTTGTGAAATTCTCTTTAAAATATCAGCTGAATTACTGAATTTTCAGTTCACTGAACTGCTTATCTTAGCATTTGGATTAATGCCTACTTCCTCTATGTTACAAATTAAATGCATTGCTTTTCCTTATCACAGTATAACTGGCTTCTGAATCCCCCTCTTCCATATTGACATCAGAGCTGTATCTGTAACATTCTTGGGCATTAGTTTCCATCTTCTTCCCTCATCGCTGGTTCAGAACCTTGCTGGTTCACTCTGCAACAAAAAAACGTACCACACTCTTAAGGGTTTTTTGCTTATCTTAAGAGGTATATCCATGTTGAGTTAACAGTCTACAGCTAGTAAGTCCCCATTAGTATCAGGTTATGTGAGAAACTAAGGTCTCCCAACTCAGGATTTTTCTTTTTTTCTAATAGTCATAACTTCTGGTTAGATCCAGATCATACATTGAGCACCTGTATGTGGACAAGATAGCTCAGTCTGTTTTCTCAGGGTAAGGTCCAACACTAAAAACTTGCTTCATGAAAAACAAAATTCTCATTTTATCAGTTTTGGGTTTTATCAGTATAACTTACTTCAAACATTCTATGTTCTTTCTCTCAAAAGTTAGGGGGTTTGGCCAAGCCTTTCTGTTTGAGACTGTGAAGATAACAAATTGGTTTAAACAGCAAATCTTACCTTTGTATTTGATCTGACACAATTTTTCATCCTAAAACAAATTTCCGTGTTGACCTTGTTACGGCTTGGACAAACTTATGAGGAAGACTTCAGGAGTCTCCTCTGCAAACGATAGGGTTCTAAAACTCCCTTCCCCCCCACCTTAGGTATTTCTCAGAGGAAAGTGAAAAAAATCTTTATTTAACAAACCAGGGTGCTGGGGGGTGCAAAGCAGGCACCAGGGGAAGGGAAGAAAAACAAAAAATGAATAATGTTAGATAATAAATCTCTCATGGTGGAGGAACCTGGATGAATTCAGAGCCCTTTTTTCTGGGTGTGGTTTCTGCTCTGTCTCTAGCTGGCTGCTAGGGTATGGTGTAGGCCCCCCTCTAGGCCCAGGATGGTGCAGGCCCTTCTCCGGGCCCAGGTTGTAGGCCTCCGATGCTGATGGTGTGTGGAAGAGAGTTCAGCTGTCTGTTGTAAAGTTGCAAAGGAAGAAGGAAAAACCACAGTCCAAGAAAAACTCCAAAAAGCAGAAAGGTAAATCTCCAACTCTCTGATCTCTCTCTCCCTAGCAAATACAGGGCCAAGCGAAGAAAAAGAGAAAATGCTCTCTCTCCCTCTTGAGAAAGACAAAGCCGAGAGAACTGGCGAGAGAAAAGTAAAAGTAAAAGTAAAAAGTTCCCTTCCAAACTCAGCTGCCTAAGCGGCAGCCAAGCTGTAGCAGCTAGTGATAAGCCAGGAATGTAAATGTCCTTGAAGCAGTCAAAACACAGCGCATGGCTTCTCAACCCAGCTTAAAGGCAGAGAGTTAATATTTTGCATTAAGCAGGCGATTGGGATATATAGCATCATAAAGTCACCCCAAGACAGACCTTTACCTCTAGGATTTGTTCTCTCAGTGATTTTTCAGTTCTGTAACTCCCTGACACAGATAATCTTGTTTCCTTGTTGACACTGGTGAAGCAATGAGTGTCCTGAAGTAACTAGAATTTTATAACTGGTGCTTCAATGAAGATTTCGTCTCTGACTGTAAGTTACCTACTACAGTGCTCCCAGAGAAGTTTTCATTCGAGGGATTGGAATAACTTCTCCCCCACGCTTCATCTGTTCTTGTTCAAGAGATTACCATTCCTAAATTACTGGCAATTGAAGACTGTGTGCTGGTTGCCAAGGCATTCAAATTTACAGCCTGGCACATTCATTTCCTATGACACTGGTTTTACTTTAAATAAATATAGCAATCCACGAGCTGGGAGTAGCTGGCATGTACTTGTTTCTGACAACTCTGGATTCATTTGGAGAGTGACAATTTACACGAGCATGCAGTGACAGAACAAGGGGAAATGGTTTTAAACAGAAAGAGAGTAGCTTTAGATTAAACATTAGGAAGAAATTCTTTACTGTGAGGGTGATGATACTGGAACAGGTTGCCCAGAAACTTGTGGATGCCCCATTCCTGGAAGTGTTTAAGGCCAGGTTGGATGGAGCTCTGAGCAACCTGGTCTAGTGGAAGGTGTTCCTGTCCGGCAGGGAAGCTGATGCTAGATGATCTCTAAGGTCCAACTCAAAACATTCTATGATTCTATGACTCAATGATTTGGACACCTTCTGAAGAAAGACACAGCAGAAGAGATGGAGGAAATGATCTTTTAAATGGCATGAAGAATGAGTTTCTCTGGAGTTACTGCCACCTTCTAAAAAAATATACAGACATTGCTTTAATTCCTTTTGTGAGGCTGTCAGCTAACTTTAAGTCTTCGTCCTCCCCTTACTGCTTCATTTTGGTTCAGCAAAGTACAAGCTCATGCATTGTCTCCATGGAAACTGAATCTTATGGTTGTCATCAGTACTGTCCTTTCCAACTACTTGGTTACCCAAATTCTGGGGCTGTGTGGGGTCAAACACTCCCTATGCAAACCTCTTCATTTAGAAAGAATAAACAATAAATCTCTTTCAGGCCACACTTGGTTCAAAATTTTTCTTCCCTAGCTTTATATTACAGCCTTGTTGGCTTTTCTCTCCTTTTCTTCTGTCCTCATTGGTTTTTTGCCCTGCAAATAAATGATCAAAGACAATTTTATTCAATAAGTGCCAGCATATGTGTTTATTATGGGAAGTGATACCAACCTGGGTTTGAGGAAAAGGCTTCTATTGTTTCAGTCAACTAGCTGTTTAGAAGATTTTACAGCTTCTATCAGATCAGGAAAGAGGTTCATATCCAGCCCCAGTGAGGCTGTATCTGGCCCATAATAGCTCCAGTAGTCATGGAATCCTATTGATTTCTAAGACAGTGTGCATGATGACATTGCAGATGTTAAACAAAGCAAGTTTTCTTTTATCTGCCATAAAATTTATATCTTTCTTTTGACACATGTATTACTAGAAGTCCTCCTGAGTTTATGCCAGAGTAATAAAATCTTCAGTGAATGGAAACTTAAAAATAATCTTGTTCTGGTAGAGCTAAGCAACTTACTTGCTTTTCAATTATGTATTTAAAATAGGGGACAAGAAAAATTGTGAGAAATCTCCACAGCTTTTCTCTAGACACAGTTAGATGATCACTCTGACAGATTCCATTCTTTTTGTGGTTGATTTTCTGTTACCGAAGTTTGTAATATCTTATTAAAATTCTCTTAGGGTGCAGAGATGTTTCAAGGAGCTTATTTCTTTCCACTAATGTCTAGCTGTCTGATTATCAGTTCATTTTTGCTTTCCTAGGAATCATTTATTTTTTTGAGACAGTGTAATTTTTGTGCAAGCCTGACTGTTATCTCATTTGCTTGCAAAGTGACAATTAATTTCTGATATATAGCCTCCAGTGTAAAGCCCTTGTCAGTTGCACAATGAAATACTCAGTCACTGATCTTAAAGTCTGTAGGAAAACATACTAAAACTTGTGTAAGGTTTAGGGGGGATTTTTTGGTTTAGGTTTTTTTTGTAGAAATGAAATTAATGCTGACACATACACACACATATTATCTTCTCCAAGGCAATTTTTATGAATTGCATTTACAACTACACTACTCTGCATCTGATTCTCCTGTTATTTCATTTTCTTTTGAAATTTTCCAGAAGAACAACATTTTAGGCAGAAAGTCCCTCTGTGCACTTCCTTAAGATGCTTGCTATAAAAAAAACTAGCTGTCTAGTGAGGCCATTCATTTGAGGTAGAAAATTATTTTCTAGCAAAAAAATTAGACTAAGAATCTTTAAAAATGCATAGGAAACTTTTCCAACCACTTAATTACTCATTAACAAAATTATTTAGAATGCAGCTTTCTATAAGAGATTAACAGGACTTTTGCCTTTGACATCAGTGAAAACCTTGTTCAGAGAAATCTGGGATCTAAGAGAAAATCAGCTAACACAGATGTCTAAATAGATGGTGTGACTGATAAACTGTTATGGATTGGAGTGATGTGAAGGGTATAAAATATTTTTTAACTGAGGAAAGATATTGAGGCAGCAGATAGAGGTAGCTTGAAGAAACTTTAACATAGTATGTAGAGGGAAAAGTATGTGAAGAGAAGTCGAACATAGGTTTGGGTTAAACTTACATATTTGGGTCAGTGGGAATAGTTCAGATTTGAAAAGACAAGGGAAAGGACATAACACTGTTCTGCAGCCCTGAACAGAGGTTCCCATCCTCATAACTGCCTTGGCTTTTCTCCTAATGTTTACATATGAATTAGTTTCTTTTGCCCCTAAGTTAGAACAAAGCAACCTGCTAAATATATATCCTTTTAAAAATATTTTTCCATTAAGGTAAATAAAGTCTTCATAGCATTAATATAATGGGTCTCATTCTATTCCTGCTCGAAGTAGTAGGAAAATTCAAAGTGTTTTTAATTAATGCTGTCAACATTAATGAATGTTTAACCAGCATGATACCTCTATCCCCTTATCTACAATAATAGACTCCAGCAGCAAAAAGTCAAGGAAGAAAAACTATACAGTGTTAAAAGATAAGACAAGAAAAAGTCCAGAGCTAACATATATTATTTACAATCACAGGCTACAATCCAAAGCTTAGAGGAAGAAAGAGGAAATTTTGTTTTGGTATTGCTGAGCTTAGCATGACTACCACAATATCCTCCCTAATCTACATTTGCAAAGATTCACTTGATCCCTTGTCCAAGTTGGTTTTTTTTTGTTAAATCTCCCAACCAGTTCCATTTTCCACAAAGTTAGGCTCTTATGGAAACTACTTGGAAGTATACTTGAATTTCACAAATATAAAATGTCAGGATAGGAAAATACCCTGATCTCTCAAAACATGTGGCAGAACAAGTTTATTTTTGAGGTCTATCAATCATGCAGCTGCATGAGGACATTGCACAAGGACAGTATTCAAAAAGGGCAAGAAGGAGGACCCAGGGAACTACCAGCCAGTCAGCCTCATCTCAATCCCTGGAAAGGTGATTGAGTGCCTCATTCTGCAGGCCATCTCTATCCACAGGGATGAAAGGACAGGTCAGCATTGATTCACTAAAGGTAAATCGTGCTTGACCAACTTAATTGCCTTCTATGATGAGAAAACTACCTGGATGGATGAGGGAAGAGCAGTAGATATTGTCTACCTTGACTTCAGCAAGCCTTTCAACACTGTCTCTCACAATATACTCATAGGCAAACTCAGGAAGTGTGGACTGGATGAGTGGACAGTGAGATGGATTGAGAACTGGCCTAACGTCAGATCCCAGAGGATCATAATCAGTGACACAGGGTCTAGTTGGAAGCCTGTCACTAGTGGTGTCCCCCAAGGTTCCATACTGGGCCCAACATTGTGTAACTTATCCATCAATCACTTGAATGAAGGGGCAGGTGCGTCCTCAGCAAGGTTGCTGATGACATGAAGCTGGGAGGAGTGGCTGATACCCCAGAGGGCTGTGCAGCCCTTCAGAAGAACCTCAACAGTTTGGAGAGATGGACAGAGAAGAACTGTCTGAAATTCCACAAAGGCAAATGCACGGTCCTGCACCTGGGGAAGAATAACCCCATGCACCAGTACAGGCTGAGGGCTGACCTGACCTGGAAAGCAGCTCTGCGGAGAAGGACCTAGGGGTCCTGGTGGACAACAAGCTGTCCATGAGCCAGCAGTCCTTGTGGACAAGAAGGCAAATGGTATCCTGGGGTGCTTTAGGAAGAGCTTTGCCAGCAGGATGAGGGAGGCACTCTTGCCCCTCTGCTCAGCCTTAGTGAGGCCACATCTGAAGTACTCAGTTGTGGTTCCTCAGTGCAAGAGAGACATGGAGCTCCTGGAGCAGGTCCAGCAGAGGACAACCAAGATTATAAGGGAGCATCTCTCTTATGAGGAAAGGCTGAGGGAGTTCGGCTTGTTTACCTTCGAGAAGAGATGCCTGAGAGGGGACCTCATGAATGTCTGTCAGTATCTGAAGGGAAGGTGCCAAGAGGATGGATCCAGGCTCTTCTCAATGATGCCAAGCAATAGGACAAGAGGACAAGATGCACAGGAAGTTCCACCCGAATATGAGGAAAAACTTCTTTACTGTGTGAGTGACCATGCACTGGAACAGATTGCCCAGAGAGGTTGTGGGGTCTCCCTCACCAGAAACATTCAAGAACAATCTGGATATAATCCTGTCCCATGTGCTCTAGGATGAACCTGCTTGAGCAGGGAGGTTGGACCAGATGTCCCACTGTGGTGCCTTCCAACCTTACCCATTCTGTGACATTAAAGACTGTAACTATATACAGTCATAGTTGATATCATGAAAAGACATGTACATGTATATATACACACTGCATGGTACTAGGAAATTTCTCATCTCTAGATACATGCACACAGAGTAACATTAACTATTCCCTTCTTGTTTTCCTTGCCTCTCTTTTACAGATTCTCTTTTCAGCTACATTACCTCCTTTGCTGTTTTCTTTTGTTCTTTGTTTGTTTCTTTATTTTATTTTTTTATTTCTGGGGCATATATTGTCTTCCATTTTTTTTGCCAATATTTTTTCTTCCTGCCTTTTTTCCTCCATTAAATATTTACTAGTATATAGCTCATATTTCCTTTTTTCCCCCTAGATCTTTTGCTGCATTTTGCCACACTTTCTATCTGACTTTCAGTGAATCTTTTCCACTTCTATTCACCTTTTACTCTTTTCCAGATCCTTTCCTTTCTTTTGTTTCTCCTCCACTCAGCTATTTAGTTATTATTATTCAGCTTTTCACTTGTAATATTTACCTTTAGGTCAGATTCTTCCTGTGTGGTTGTAAACTGCATGCACCACACACACATAAGCATCACGTTATGGTTTTAGGATGTGTTTCTATGCAAAGCTTTAGCTACATTTTAATTCATTTAAATATGACAGCAATAGATGTAACTAGGCAGGAAAAAAGTCTGCTTCAGCATATTTAGGAGATGTAGTAAGGGGATATATTACTTTTATAAATGATGTATTTCATTCAGTTTCAAGCTTGTTTTGAAACGTGCCCCATTGTCATTCTGTTTGTACTCTGCCCAATGTAGCACTTCTTGTTGATCTTAAAGACCGTCAATAAGAACTACTGCAGCATTACACAGACCTTCTCTGTCTTTTGTTTTCTGCATAGATATCAATTTGTTAAACAATCTGAATCTTTGATGACTTACAAAACAGTTCAGCTAATGGTCCGTGCTTTAATGCACCTTATCAACTGCAAACATCTGCCTAAAAATGACTGTGCTTTCATGACTGTCAAGCTCTAGGGGAAATGTGAAGATAGATGTCATTTTGCTGATCAGCTTTAAAACAAGGACTGAAAGAGAAAAGATTCCTGGCTCTAAGCAGCAACTCCATGTAAATAATGTATAGTCCAAAAATAATGTGCTATTCAACACTTAGAGGAAGGAGTCTTCTTTCTGACTCTGTTTTATAATCGTTCCTTTAGAATGATTCCAATTAATATTCAAAGATTACCCACTTCCTATCTATAACTGAGCTGCTTATTAATATTACATAAGCTGTCCTCCTTTCTTTTGATGAGGCAGAGCACAACATGTTGCAAACATTATTGACAGGAAAATACATGGTTTGGAACTGTAGTGAAGCCATTCATGACGTAACTTATTAATAATAGTTGCCTGCTTATGAAAACTCAAATGTTAAGATTTTAACAGGGCATCAGATCAAAATGATCTGATGAGATCAAAAAGGAATAGTAATAAATGACCTAGAACTGAATTCTTTTTTATACAGCTGCATAGAATAAAGTGTTCAGTTTGAGTTGCACGTGTATATGGAACACATGCAAGACTTTTAGTTCGTTTGAAAATTCAGCACAGAAATATGACAAGCAAAAAAACTCGTTGTAAATACCTTACCTACTGGCCATAGATATCAATAAATAACAACAACAAAAAAATGACCTTTACATCAGTGTGCCTTTGAGGAAGGGTAACTATTCAGAAAATCGAAGACACAAAGAATCAAAGAATCAAAGAATCTAGAATCAAAGAAGCAAAGAATATGCTGAGTTGGAAGGGACCAATCAGGACCATTAAGTCCAACTCCTGGCCCTGCACAGGACACCCCAAGAATCACACCATGTGCCTGAGGACATTGTCCAAACAATACCCTAGCTCAATGGACAAAAGCGAAGTAAAGGTTGCCTTCTACACCCAACATCAATTTGTCTAAAGCATGTACAAATCAAATACAATAGTAATAATTGTAAAGCAGTGATACACTCAAGGAAACTTCATAACTACATGTTGATTATTTTGACAAGTTCAGCTGTTTAATATCATGCCCGACTGCTCCTTTATGGCTGATGGTTTTCTTTTGTTCAATATGACAAGTCAAAATAAATTTGAACCCAAGTGAATTAAAACAGTGACTCATTTACTTTGGCTAAAATCCCATAGGCACAAACCAAATGTGTGGTTTTGCTTTTGCTAATTCAGTGATAGAAACTTATGACTATCTAAGAATTCATCTAATTGTTGCATATTCCATAATGCTACTGTGCCAGCATGAATACAGATCCTGCAAGACCCAAGAGACTCAGATGCTGTTCCTCACAGGAGTGACCAAAGCCATTTTATGTCCGAAACTATTTTTTTTTATATAAATAGAGAGGCCAAGAATTTGCTGGCTCTTAACATAAATTTAAAACTGGTTTGTATATAATAAATGTGGCATCATGTTGATCAAAGAAACTAGCATATTATCAACATTAGACTAATATTTCCTAAAGGACACAAAAGGATTGCAGATAAATGAGCAGTCCTCTCAGGCAGCATCACTACACCATACCAAGATCTAGTCAGAGTTTTAAAAACTAAAGTTAATCAGCACAGCATCAGGATGGCAAAGAAAACATACATGACAGCATTTTGTCTACTTAATAAAATAAACCACAGTGATTGTTTTATTTTTCTTAGAAGAATCTCTAGTATGGTCCCTTTAAAAAGAACCAAACTTGAAATAATTTAATACAGTCATCTTTAATTTTTTCTTAGATTAAAAGATTTCCACAGCAATAGGCAGGCACATAAATAAGAAAACAATATTTTTCTCTAAAGTAGTCCTGATTTTTGCACAGTTTTTCTTACATATGTGACATACATGCTTATCACTTTATAATAGCATCATATCACTTTCTGTATTTCCCCTACATGTTGGAAGATGCTGACTGAAAAAAAATGTTGCAGTCATAATAAGCAAGAGACTGCGAAAGACAAAAGAACTAGAAGTACAAGAAATTTAGGAGGTAGAACTTTTGTGAAAAAAAATAAGAAAAAGCATTCTTTCTTTAGTGGGAATTATTACTAAGTTTTCAAACCTACATCAATATTTGTGTTAAGACAGTACACTAAACAAAGAACAAAACACCCCTCCAAAAAAAACCAACCAACCAACCAAAAAACCCAAACAAAAAAAAACCATAAGCAAAAAAAACCCTCAAAATAGATGCACAAAGACAAAAAAGTATAAATCATTCATGTTTCAGTTTGCCAAAAAGCACTAAGTTGCAATTCATCCGGAAAATCAGCTTCTCTTTTTCTCGGAATTAGTCATGGAAAAGGAAAAAAAAAGGATAGCAATAATGTTAGTGAAGTCTCTATTTCATGTTAATTTGTGCCTCTTAAAATCCACCAAAAGGCCAGTTGCAGTCTGATATGACTAACTTGCAATGAAGTTGAATGTATGATAAGAAGTCTTCTAGGAAGATTGGAGGGATCATACTGTTTGAGTTTAAAAGGTAGCTTTCCTAAATAAGCATGACTAACTACACTAAATGCTACACTTTCTATTTAAAAATAAAACTAAAAGATCTTCAAAATGTGTGTAAAATGCTGCCTGAATTTCTGCTGCCTTGGATATGAATGTGAATCTGAACATAGGAACCTCCAATTTCCTTTTCAGTGGAGGAAATTTCAGTAAAATACTTTGTGGATAGGGAAGAAAAACTGCCCTCCTCACTGGAGCAATACCAGTAGAGACACACAGTTACAAATCTAGAATTTTAATTTCTGAACACCTTCAGCAGAAGCAGCAGCCATGACCTAGTCCTGTGTAGCAGGAGAACCATGCTGATGTGTGCTGAAGAGGAAGCAGAGGGTGACAGGACTAATAAATCCATTCCTGAAGAGCTTGAAATTCAGTTTCTGCAGGAGTTTGCTCCCTTTCAAAGCTTTGATCACAAGAATTTATCTCACTTGTCCTACAAGTGATTCAGAATAAGGGAGACACTGTTTACTCATAGTTGCCCTTCCCCACCCTCTTGCAATAAAAGCAGAGAGTCATGGTTTTGTTTATTCAATATAATGCTGTTATATTGATATTATAACCATATCTATAATAAAATTCAGTATAATACAATTATACTGAATATATTAGAGGCAAGGATGTTGGCTATGTTTATTTAAAATCAGAAAACTTCTGTTTATCATGCTGGAAGGAATTTCACTGTCTAAGATCTCAGCTTGCTTGTTAATTGAAAGCTGTTGATTCGTAAGATGGTTCAAACACAAGTACACACAAGCCTTTAATACTCCTTTTTCATAAAGAAGTACCTTGAAGCAAGCCAACTGCCTCCTCAGATAATTTATTCCATAATTGTAGTACATATATTTCTCCAGAATTCAGGCCAAACTTTACTCTGAGTAGAGGTCCTCTTTTAATTTTCATGAAGACTTTGTGCCCCCAAATGCTTTTGGTTTGCTTATATACAAAAAAAACCCACTTTTTTTTCCTTATTGGCGCCACATTTTATCTTGGAACAATGTGTAGAAAATGTAGTTTTTCAGGTAGCTTCTGATTCACTTTTTTTTTAACGATCACTTTGATTAAAGAATTCAGTTTGGGAATTTAAACCATTGTCCTTTTGGAGATCTGTAATGTACAAAGTCTACTTTAGAAATGAGTTACAGAAAATCGAGGGGCTACTGAAAAATTATTTCTCAGAAAAACAATCTCATGGAAGAAAAATTTCTCATGGACAAATTTTGCAGTGAATCTTTTGGAGATATTTTCTCTTTAAAGCATAATAAATGTTTGGAACACCCTTACTAACCGACTGTGTGAGGGCTTGTATTGTTTATATATACCTAAAATAACGTTATATTAGGAGGATACTGCATCATGCATCACCTCTAGCAGTCCATTTTTAAAACAGCAACACTTGACCCAAATGCTGATGTTCTATAGAAAGGCTATAAATTCTACCATGTGACAGTGGCTGTTGCCGAAAACTCAATAAACATGAGGATACAAAGGTTATTATGTTTCAGAAATCGTTCTGAGCTAAGCCATTGAAAAACTAAAGGAAAAACTTTCAGATATTTTCATTTTTGGAAGTGGTAAATTATTTCTGGCTTGGCTTTCTCATAGTTTAAGGTAGTAATATTTTTTCTTATTCTTTCTCTCCTTTCTGAGGGAATTAATAGGGCTTTTAAATGTTTAAAATACATTTTATTTCTGGGCCACACATTACTCACAACCTCTCCTTTTCAGTATCCCATAAATGTTTTGCTACCACATCTTCTCTTAAAGCCCCTTGAAGAAGATTACTCCCTGAATCCCTTCTAATAAGGTATTTCTCCACGTTTAGCACCATCATGCCATAAAATATTACTAATAATTCTCATGACATTAAAAAAGCAAAATTCTGTCCTTTTCTTCTTCACCTTCACCTTTTTAGTTTCTAATGTGAAAAATTTGCAAAAGCAATAATAATACTGGTAACATCACAAATCTACTGTACCAAGGCAGGAAAGAAGCCATTCAGTAAAAAAGTATACAGATGTCTGAACAAAGCAGAGCAAAGGAGCAACTGTTTATGTTTCTGTCACTCCCTTCTTTAACAACATAATGAGCTGTGTCAGCAGCATCATGTATGCTTGTTCCTATGTTACAACTGTGTTTCTCCCCTACATGGTTTCTATATCCCATATAAAGTCATTTGGATGCGTAAGACAACAGCTCAGATATAAAGCTGTTATTGCTCCTGGGATTCAACTATATTTGAACATAACATATTGATTCTGTAAAACAAAAACATTTTCTTTTTTATTACAATTACAACTGAGAATACTAATTGATAGTGAAATTTGCAATCTTAAGAGGAGAAAGGAGACAAGCATTTTTTCACATGTACCTTCATTTCACTGGTCAATTGATAAGTAACTAGCTTTGCATCTGTTTGCACAAAGCTCTGATCACGCAAATACTCCTAGCGAAGGTCAAAAAGTTCTTAGATTCTTATCAGTTTGTACTGGGCAGACCCTTACTGATTTTAATGAAAGTTTTATTGACCAAAAATTAAGTAAGACCTTCACATTTCAGCTTTATAAGATTACACATCTGGATAAAGACTGGGTGTAGAAGCAGGTCTACAGGATATTAATGTCATTGATAATGAGACACTTTCTGTGGTTCACTGCTTTAAAATGATAGAGACCTAAACCACTGCTATTTAAAATAAGGGAAAAGATCTGTGATGAGGTAGTTAGGGATGCAACTGTATATATATATGTGTGTGTGTGTGTGTGTATGTGTAGTTACATGGATACTTACATACATACATATGTATAAAAGTACATAGTGCTGTTAAAGAAAATAGATGAAAAAAATCTGATGAGTTTAAGTTTAAAATTATAGGATTGTTTTACAGCCTTAAAGGCAGTTCTAGTTTGTAAATATGCTCTGAGATAATTTGCTTTGAGAGTATGTACATCCTCAAGAAAGTTATACTCTATTTCTCCCCATTACTGCCCCTATACTTCTGGGTAAAAGGTAATAAACCTCACCTGTTAAGAACTCATTTGTCACATTGTCTCTTTTTCAGTCATTCCAGAGAAACTCACAGGACAGTTCAAGCACAGTGTGTCCTGAGTACTGGACAGCAACTATTATCTTTTAAGAGCCCTAAAAGGTTCTGTCAGGGTAGAGAGAGAAGAAACACAATCCAGTTCCTGTCCAAGGACAAAAGGCAACAGTAACAACTATACTCCCGCTGTATATAAAAATACAAAGCCCCAAAGTCTGTACAATTGCACAAAGTGATTTTTGAAGTTTTGGTAAGCCCCTACATTTCAGAATTCCAATTAAAAGAAGCCATTAACAATCAGCTACAAAAGAATTAGTACTGTCATTAAATGGAATGACTTCTAAACATTTTACTTTATAACTTCTCAAAGAATACTGAATTTCAGTTTTCCTGGATTCTCAAAGTCTGTGAAAATGAGTGTTGAAGAAGCAGAAAAAATGAATTATATGCTGTTCACCAAGAAAGTTAACACACTCTTAAAGAATCGTATACATTATTAAGTTTGCTTGAGAAGCCACAAGATAAAATTTATGTACGCTTTCCAAAAAGGCCTGCAGTTCCTCACTTGAGAAGTTATAGCCCTTAGTCAAATCAAATTAAAAATCATATAGTTTCCATTATTTTAGGTTTTCATTTTAAAATACACTGAAATTGCTCACTACAGTCACTAAGATTGTTTTTTCAGAATGTATAGTATATATTAATTGTGCTTTCTTTTTATAGTACACCGCAGGAAAACTAATTCTGGATGCTTGACTGTATTTCTCATTCCTCAAACTAGAAAGATCTAAGAGCAGAGCAGAAATGATCAATTTATGTCCCAGGGAGTGGAATTTAGCTTTAGTTGAAACTTACATTTTGTGGCCATTCGTAAACAATATGACTAAAGATCTTATGTGTCCATAGCAGGCAAAGAGAAAACATATATGTATTCCCTGAAACAGTTAAGAGATTATCTTTACCCTAAAATAAATTATTAACACAATATAATGCAGAAAATAGCTTTCTTAAATAGTAACATACAATGAGGCCAGTGTAGTATTCTGATTTCAAGTCCAATATAGACCTATGAGGATAGTAATTACCTACATGTACTTGGTGGAATAAAAGAAGCTAGTCTGTAACCCCTTCTCTAAGCCAAAGAGAATGAAGAGATGAGGCCAATGATGAGAAGCTTCTCTTCAAATTTTCCTCACATTTCTCCTCAAACTTTTACTGAATATGGAATCTTATTTTCCACAAAATCACAGTAGTTCATGCATGTTTCATCATATAATATGCTACACCACACATATGCATGAATTTAGAACACAGACATCTGCCGTATAGTGTGTCACCTGAGAAATGTCGAACACACTGTGGTGTTGTAGGCCAAACTTGCTGAAGGGACAGACCGCGACGTCTCTAAAACTTCAATTTTCTATTTTACCTCAAATCAATCAAACACTTGTCTTACAGAGAAACCTACTGCTGTTGAACTATGAAACCAGTTTTTGTTTCTTTTGATATTTTCAGTGGAAAAGATACCAATGGCTAGAATAGAACCATAGAATGGTTTGGACTGGAAGGTACCTTTAAAGATCACACAGTCCAACTGCCCTGGCATGGCGAGGGACATCTTGCACTAAGGTTGTTCAAAGCACTGTCCAACCTGACCATGAATGCTTCCAGTGATGGCACATTCACAACTTCGCTGGGCAACCTGTTCCATTGACTGACCATCTCCTTGGAAAAAACACCTTCCTTCACTTTAAGCTCAT
Source organism: Ptilonorhynchus violaceus (assembly GCA_013397565.1). Taxonomy (NCBI): domain Eukaryota; kingdom Metazoa; phylum Chordata; class Aves; order Passeriformes; family Ptilonorhynchidae; genus Ptilonorhynchus; species Ptilonorhynchus violaceus. The sequence goes on from VZRJ01013344.1 coordinate 1,379,881, forward strand.
ATCACTAGTTATGAAGACTCCCCTGGTAGCCAGCCATTCTGACCGTATTGTCCCAAGCTGGATACAAAATTATTATGGGAGTTAGTGTTGAGGTTTCTCTCCCTTTGTCTCAAAATGCAGTTATTTTATCACAGTAGAAAATTAGGGTGGTTAGGCACGATGTCTGGTAAGACAACGTCATGATTTTCCCAAGGTATGAAAGGAAGTTGATGAGCCCATGGCTTCTTGGGTTGACCTTCAGGCTTTTATTTTTTTTCCAGTCATCAGGCACCTGCCCAGATCTCCATGAAGTTCCAAACATGACAGAGAGCAGCCTTGCAAGGGCATCAGCCAACTTTCTTAATTCTCTTGATTGCGGTCCCCAAGCTCTCAAAGGTGTGTACGGGTAAATTTCTTATTTGAAGCTCTCCCTGTTTCAACTCCTGGTATGCTGCCTTCCTGTACTAGAGCTCTCACGAGCTCCTGAGTATCACAATGAACTTTGCATGCTGGAAAGATCCTGTCCTTAAAAACTTCGCCCTTGAGAGCTGCCTCCCATGGGATCCCACCTAACAGTTTTCTGAATAAACCAAATTCTGTTGAACTAAAGTCCAAAGTTACTCTGCTACTGTCCTTCCTTACTCCTTTCAGGATACTGAACTCCATGATTTCATGGTGATTGCAGCCAAAGCCACTGCTGACTGACATATCCCTAGGAAGTTCTTGTTACTGAATATCGGTTCTATCTGTGAGTCATCCTCTAGCTGGTCCATTTGACTCCTGTACCAAGAAGCTATCCCTGACACACTCTGGAAGTCTTGCTTGCATTTTGCTGCATTGCCATTCCAGCAGATAGAAGGGAGTTTAAACTCTCCTATAAGACTTGAAGTCTGTGATACAGAGATTTTTTCTAGTTGTTTAAAGAAGAATTTGTTGACTTTCTCACTGTGCTCAGGTGATCCAGAGCAATTTCCAGTCACAATGCCATGTTCACTGATCTCTCCTTTAATTCTAGGTTGCCACACACTATCAACCAGCCTGTTGTATGATGTGCACAACAGCTACACACCTTCGAGCTGCTCCTCAACATAAAGGGAAACCTCTCCTCTGCTTATTCCCTGCCTGCCCTTCTTGAAGACTCTGTATCAATGCATTGCAGCACTCAAGTTATGGAGCTATTCCACCACATCTCAATTATTACAACATCAATAATGTCACAATTCAGCATCTGCACATGGAGCTTTAGTTCTTCCTATTTGTTTCCAAGGCTGCACGTGTTTGTGTATATTTCAGGAGGGCTTTATTTTCCTCTGTTTTGTTCTTCCTGGGGCATCTCTTGTTCTTGTCGCCTTGCTCCCTTTGCTCTGCGCTCCTGTTCACTGCTTCCACACTTAACTGATTTATAATTTCTCTCCACCACTGGATGTAGTTTAAAGCTTTCCTCACCTGGTTTGTCAGCCTTTTGGCTGATTTTGCTCTGCAAGACAGGTAGGTCTTGTCATTATACATCAGTCTTCAAACTTGGACCACTTTAATGTGGCCTTATCAAAGAAACAGAATGAAAACATGCTGTATGGTGCAGAAAGAATTCCCTTGAAATCATAAAGAAAATGCTTTCATGTACAGAAGCAGTAAAAACACATTCACAAAATTAAGAGCAATCCAACTGTTGAAGTAAATGAAACTGAAAAACATGGACAAAGTTTAAAATTAAAAAACAACAAAAAATATACAGGGTCAACAAACAAGGTTTTACCAGCTCTAACAGTTTTTGATAAATCTCTAGCCTAAGTAAATGGGAACTTTTATTTTGGTAATATATTGCATCTTAAAAATAAATTCAGTTTTTATTGATTTTGAAAGTAACACTTGCAAGTATGAAAGTAATAGCTTTTTGATTGATTCAGTCAGAATGAGTTAGGCTTTGTGAATAAAGGGGAAATTAATCAGTAAGGGTTGATTTAGGGCCTCTTTCATAATATGGATTTCCATTTTTGTGTGTCATTGTACTGTTGTTAAAAACCTGATGGACTGTTTGCACTGAGGTGAATGATTAAATGTCTATAACTGGGAGTGACTGAAAAGTCAGGCCATCTTAAAAGGATTAAAGCCTTCCTGAAATTAAATGCAACAATCAAACCTAATCTAAAAAAGTCTGCAGGAACCCATAAAGTAAACAAGCAGAAATGGAAACATTTTCCATTCCAGACGGAACAGCTCAGAAAAGAGAACTATTTCAGAAATTAACTTTCAGCAACTGGAAAAATTGTTTAGGAGGCAATAAAGGAATGTATTGAGGTATTTATAACAGGCATTCAAGCGACACCCTTCCACTGTACATAGTACTAGTTTGACAAGAATCACCACATAAAGTTGATCCCTACTGGACTTTGAGTTTCCTTTTTTTCTCCCTATCTAGATAAATGCTGTCTCAGCAAGGGCCAAAATATTATCAGACTTGCTAAGCAAAGCTGTGATTGAAATGGAGGTTATTGGATAGTGAGCCGGACAAGGAGTTTTTTGGCTTTTTTCTCTGACTAAAAATAATTATTCAGGAAATATTGGACTACAGGAGGACATATCAGTTTTGTGCCAAAATTTCTGCAAATTGATTTACTTTCATGCCATGAGACTGGAACTATTACAGGAAAGAACCACAAATAAATCTCCAAATAATGCTGATTTCTTTTCCAGTAGAGAACAGACATAAGAGGTTTCTGTTACCTGCTACCTTCAAGCAGAGGACAATCCCAGCATAGCTATATATCTCTAGCCACAAAAGCAGACAGATGGTATAGAATATTTCCGTGCTTATGTATAAAGATCTTTACATATGCATGTATGTGTGTAAGTGTATGCACATATATAACATGCTAAAAAGATAAGAAAACCTCTACAGAAACAGACATTAACTAGGTTTTTTTTATGCTTGTATACACTACCATGTATTTTTTTCCATAATTATCTATGAGACAACTAGTTTAAATGAAAGAGAATATAAAAATCATGAAACAGGTTTGTATCATAAGACCTTGTTAATAATAGCAGATATTACAATAATTCATGAACTCATGGCTTAAGAAATTGGTATTTCACCTGTTTCCTGGAACAGACTTAACTGATGATGATCAGCTAGTCCCCTTTAAAAATTATACTTTTTTTAAGACAACATGGTATAAAAACCACCAATAAAGTATGGCTTCAAAATCTTAAGCAGTGATACTGTGACATCAGAGCACCTGAACAGAAAGATTGATCTTGGCAAGCAGCCTACACCACACACAGAAAACCACCAATGTATGCATAGTTCAGTGGAGTTCAGACACAGAATAAGGTAATATAATGAATATTATGAATATTCATGAATATAATTATTCAGTTGTTGTGATGAGTGCAACAAATAGGTTCTTTGCTTTTCCAGACTGCTCTATGGTTAATACAAGTGTTCTTTCCCACATTCTATTAATAAGGTCATGGTTATGCATGGGAGGAAGCCAGTTGTTTATGTTTCTTGCTGTCTTCCAGGTCAGCTAGATATGTAGGAACACAGTCTAGCTGAAACAAGATCAATACACAGTCAGATTCATAAGTGAGCACACACAATGGCATGAGACTTTTCTGGACAACTGTTTCCTGCTTCCCATGTTTCAAAGAGGGAAAAGTCATGAATACCAAGCACCTCACTGGTGTACCATAAGAAAACTATAGAAAAAGGCAGAGAGAACCCTGTGTAGTTCTTCACACCCCAGAAGTACATACTCCCGCAGGCAATCACTGATGCAAAAATGAAAACAGTTCCTTTTTCCCTTGAACATGGCAGATAAATGCCTAATTTATCATCACTTGTATTGAGCACCACAGATGACCTGTTTAGAAGCAGTTTGGGGTTAAAACAAGAGAATAATTTCCAGATGCTTAGAAAAGAAACATGAGAGATATTTAGAGAGTTTTCTTTTAAAAAAGCTTCAATATATCTGGATTTTACAAGGAAGCACTAAAGGCACTACTCTTGCGAAACACTAAGACAAATGGTTAAACATTCTTTGTTTCTAAAGGCACTGGAACAGAGACGTATAGCCAACAATAAAATTATTGTAACTACTTTCCCAAAAATCCTCAAGAACTCTATGAAGATCATGGTTTGCTTTATTCTACGCTGCCAGTGTATTTTATAAATCTTGTTCCAATCAGCTAAACTAGTTAGAAAAAACCTATGCATAGACTGCATTATGGATGGAAATACAAAAGGTATAGAGTGCTGGTGGGTGAGCCAGTGGAATCAGTTAAGGGTCCCACAAAGTTCTTGCAGAGAGCAGATCTCTCCTATTTTGGCAAACTATGTCATTAGGACACCTCATCTGAGAAACAGTCTTTCAAAGTCTAAGGGATCTTCCAAATTTTCAATCAAAGAGTATGGCTGGCAGACTGACAAATGCTGTTTGGACATGTATTTTTCCCACCTCTCAATATTCTCTCACCTCTGTTCCCCATGACTTCATGTTGTGCAGTACTCCATAGACAGTAGGCTTTATTGGGAACATCATGGCCTTATCCTTGCAGACTTCTCTGCAAGCTGCAAAACTGGTGCTGATAGCTTGATTAGCTTGGATATCTCCTCAGTATTCACCACCACTTGGTTTCCCATTAACAACTTATGTAAAATGAAACCTACACTTTGGGTGCTTTCAGATATATTATCAAAAGAGCATAAAAAACAGTGCTAAAAATAATAGAAAAATGCCATGACAAGAATCAAATTCTCTTCTTTAGCTCAAATAGATGTACAATTTATGAGAATTTGAGAGCATGAAGTATTGAATTAATGATTTTTCAGACTGAATACTTTCAAAAGTCTTTTAATAATAGCTTCACTTTCTTACTTGTTTTCTAGTGTTCATTTTGCTCAATTTTTTTCTTGCTAATATAGCACCAGACTGTTCTCTGTGGCCACTGTAATAAAGGATTTTTTAAGATAACAATTTAATTTTATTTGGATATTTCTAGGAGAGAACTGGGCTATAAACACTTGGTAATGCATTTTTTTGCCTCTTCATGTCACATAGAATATTACAGAGACAACTTTTATATTAAACACTTCTGGAGGACTTCTCAGTATTTTCTATTACTAGTGCACTGGAAATTGGACACTTTTGTTTTCTTCTACTTGGAGAGACAAAAGTGCAATGGACTAGAGAGGTACAACTGCAATTTTTATGAACAGTTATTAGTTTTGGAGTTTGAAGATTGAAGATTAACCTAGATATTTTCCTCTTTGAAGGCACAGTATCTAAATTCACTATTTTCCAAATATTTTTATATACATTTTTAAAGAGTTACATTTAGTGTTGAAGTACATGTTATTTATTATCAAAATGTGTGCATTCATTTCTAATACAGTTCAATTAAGCATGCTGCCAAGACATGCCTATATGAATCCTTGAATTCACAGCAATACCTTGCTTCAAAACGTATCAAAGTTACAACCATTAAAAAAACCCAAAAAACAAACGAACAAAAACAAACACAACAAAGACATAGCAATAGTAAAACGCAATGATTTTTGGTGAGAGCATTTTATATACAAACTGAAGGACTTAACTATAATAATAGAGCCACATTGTCATAGGATTGTATAATCAATTGCAATTGAGGAGGATTGAAAACTGGCTGGCCAGGAACAAAAAGCAGAGATCAGTGGCACAAAGTCTAGCTGGAGGCCAATAACTAGTGGTTAACCCAGGCATCAGTACCTGATCCAGTCCTGCTTAACATCTTCATTAACAATCTGGATTACAGGACAGTGTGTACCCTCAGCAAGTTTGCTGTTGACACTGAGGAGGGAGGAGGGGCTGATATGCCAGAGGGTTTTGCTGCCATTCAGAGGATCCTCAATAGGCTGGGGAAATGGGCTGATGGGAACCCCATAAAATTCAGCAAAGTAAAGGGAAAAGTACTGCACCTGGGGAAGAAAAACTCCAGGCATGAGTACAGGCTGGGGACCACACAGCTGGAAAGCAGCTCGACACAAAAGGACCTGAGGGTACTGGTGGACACCAAGTTGAACGTGAGCCAGTGATGTCCCGTGTGGCAAAGACCACCAAGAGTCTCCTGGGCTACTTTACAAATGTTGCCAGCAGGTCAGGGTAGGTGATCCTTCCCCTCTGTTTGATGCTGGTGAGGTGACACTTGGAGTCCTGGGTTCTGTTTGAGACACCACAGTACAAATGAGAGAGGGAGCTACCGGAGAGAATCCAGCAAAGGAACACTAAGGTAATTAAGGGACTGGACTATCTCTCATGTAAGGAGAGGCTATTAGAGCTGAGGCTGTTTAGCCTAAAGAAGGCTCAGGGCATCTCATAAATGTGTACAAATATCTGGAGGGTGTAAAGAATAGGGAGCCAGGCTCTTTTCAGTGGTGCCCAGTGGCAGGTGTCCAGAGGCAATGGGCACACTCTGAAACACAGCAGGTTCCCTCTGAACATCAGGAAACACTTGTTTCCTGGGAGGGTGACCACATACTGGCACAGATTGCCTGAAGTCATTGTAGACTCTCTGCAGGTATTCCAAAGCTGTGTGGACATGGTCCTGGGCGACTCACTCTGGGTTGGGGTTGGGCCATATGATCTCCAGAGGTTCCTTACACCTTCAGCCAGTCTGTGATTCTGTGATAATTTGTCTTCAGGCTCCAGTGTTTTTCATCTGAGTTGCTCTCAGTTTGTGTATTGCAGTTGCAATACTGTTTGCAGGATGGCTGTGGTATGTAAGAGCCCACTTTTAGCTCACGGCTTGTAGATTTGCTTTCTCCTAACTCTTGAGTTATTTCTGATCTAATACTGTCTCACTAGTGTCTATACGCTCACCTTACATATGTAGCAGGGGAGAAAAATCAAGGTTTATCTGTTTTCTAATCAACATTTTCATCACTTTGTTTACTTTTATGTTAATGGAGTAACTGTTTTCCAAATTATTATACCATTCATACCAAAAGCCCCAACAGGAATTCAAACTGCAGAAAGACATAATTCACAACAAAAGGAGATTTAATATGCAAAGCAGTACCTGAGAACAACAAACAAACCAAAGGAAGGAGAAAGGAGAGTTAGTATAAATCATTATGGAGTAAACACGATATACATTTAAGCTAAATGATGGCACTTAAAGAACTAAGCTTAAATTAAAATTTATGTCAAAAGAGAGCAAAACTTAACAGACAGACAATAAACAAATTTCACAAACAATTAGGAACCATAATTTCCCATCTTCCAGATCGTGTTAAGAAAACTGTCCTTTATTGCTTCTTCCTAACACATATATTATGTTGTCTTACTGAATACACTTCAATTCAAACTCCTATTAAAATCAGAAATTAAAGAGAAATGCTGAATTTGTTCTTGTCAGTAGACAACCAGTTGCGATAAACAGGAAACAGTGTGCCTTTTCATAAATAATAGGTTCATATTCAAAATTCTAGAGATAAACCAAATAATTATATTAATTGTATTATCTAATAGTAACTGACTTGTATTAAAGTGAAATCGCAAATCAAATATTATTTCTTAAGAGAAAATAATGTAAAGGAAGTGTGATTATTCAGATCCACCTGAGTAATTTTTATCCCAACACAGGTGTCAAGATGTGCAAGATGATCAGCACTTAGCGAAAAAAAATTAAAGAAGAAAAAGGTTTTAATTTCTCTTCTTTTATTTTAGATTCAGAGATCTTCTTGAGAACAGTCTGCAAAACCAGTCATTTCAAGTTATGTTAATTTTACAAACCAGTATCTTGGTAACCCTCATTGGCAAAGGGATTTCTGAATGAAGTTTGTGCATTTTATTAAGCAAAAAATTCATCAGCAGTTTGAAAAAAGACCGTAAAAATACAAACACTAGAAATATTTTTGGCAAGAATAGTTAGCACTTATAAATGTAGATATTTGCTATGTAAATATATACCTAAGAAAAAAATGTCACTAAAGCAAAAATAATAATAATACTACTAAATATTTTTAATTATAGTATTCATAATAATAATTGAATGAACTTCCAAAAATTGAATAATTCATAATTCAAAACAATTATTTCAGAATTTTCATTAAAATTTTTTTTGCAAAAGTAAATTCATTCATAGCATTATACAAGTTTTTGGAAAAAAAATTGAAATCCAGATTTACTTTAATCATAATCCACTGAAAAATAAAACAATCCCTGAATGCCATATGCCAATAATGAAAGTGGAAACCATAGTTAACCCTTTTCATTTTTATTAAATTTTATATTTAAATAGAGGAGAGAAAGACAAACCTTTGATCAAGTCTGATACGAATGAAAAAGACACAAGTGATAAATACTTAAACATTCTGTTCAAAGCATGTTTGTACCTTTTCCTATCTCAAAAGTTCTTAATCAAACAATTAAGTGTTGGAAAGTACCTTAGGACTTTAACAGATTTTTTTTCCTAGAATGTTAACTTTATTTCTACAAAGAAAAACAAAACAGAAAATTTTTATTTTGAAGCCCTTATGCAGTATGCAGCTAGGAAAAAAAAAATACATATTGGCTTACCCACACATAGCACAAAAGCGAGATTATTTTTTTCTTTTTCATTTTGCAAAGTTTCACACTGCTTACAAGAGTTTTACAAAAAACATGGCTCAAATTTCACCACTTCTACAGCTCAAAATGTTCACAGCCATTAGGAGAGCAAAAGACAAGAAATGTTCACAAAATGCTGTCACGAGATATTTCTGATTGCAATAATTTCCTGTGAAAAGTTCAGTGTAGGGAGAAGTTCCTTATGGTTCAATTCTACCTTTTTAAACTATGTAATTGTGACATTAGATGCAGAAATATCAATAGAGCAGAAAATGGTTAAAATAAATCTACACAACTATTCAAGAGTCAGCAGATATCAATGCTAATAAAAACTTTTTATATATTTTAGGGAAGTGTGTGGAGTTTGGGAATACTCTGAGTCTTTTAGCTCTACTGAGTTTACTAATAGTGGGATTATTGATTCTGTCAAGGCAGTAAACTCTGAAATAAAATCAGTTCATCAACTGATGCACTGATGATCAGTGCATCTCAGAATCATTCAATAGAATGTGGAAGATACTATTGCAGCATTTTTTAAGATAGTGTTGCTTTTCCTCTAAGTCCCAGCCATTATTATCTACTTGATTTCACTAAAAGCTCATCAAAACAACACAATCCTCATTTCCTAAAAAAACCCCAACAATTTTTTACATTGCTAATACTGGAAGAGCAGATAAAAGATTTTTAATCTGTTATTTTCAAGAATCAGGCTATCATAGCCAACTTTAGAATAGAACAAACATTTAAATATTTATATATGGTTTGGAAATATTTAGATATTTAAGTGAAGCAGAAAGAACTGAAAATATAAATTCACACTACCATCTTTTCCTTGTAATAATATGAAACACTAAAATTAAATACAGAATCTGAAAAGAAATTAGGAAATGTTGAATGTAATACTGTAGTCCAACTGGATTAATGAAATAAACAGTTATTATATTTACCCAAAGGTTCACCAATCACACTGAAATACACAATTATATTAATAACATTATTTCAGGCTTTTATAAAATAAGCTATAAAAATAAAAATCTATAAGAACTAGCATATAGTATTTGTAGAAAAAAAATACGAAAATTCAATTTTGTATTGAATGGTTTGTGATTCAAGAAGTATATAAACTTGAAATAGCTTTAAAAAAAAAACAACCCCCAAAATAGCTAAGTTCCACCCTTCCCTGGGTGCATATGTCACCATATTTAAATACAGTGTAGAAAATAATTGGGAAGAAGATGAATGTGTGATAAGAATCTCTTTCTGGACCTACAGCTGTGCAAAAAATAATAAGCTGTCTATGAATCCAAATTACCGGGAAATGTGGGTGGCTCAAATTCATCTTTTGATCAGTTACCAAACTTAGGTGTCCTCATTTGCCTCCAGCAGATGGGTTTCAACCTCACAGAATTTCTTGATTCTAACTGGAAGCCTGTCCAGCACAAGCTCTCTTTTCATATTTCTGGATTTCATTCTATTTCTACTGTTGTGGCCCTTAATTGTCTCTATATTGTCTGACTTTTCTTCAGATTGCCAAATCTTGTCATTTCCAAATTTGTGAAACACCTCCTTTTTAAGCCATGATCATTTAATACTGGCTGCAATGCCAACCTCTGAGGAACTAACCTAGTAATCTTTCTCCAGTCTAATAATTGCTCTTTAAACACAGATGGTGACTTTTTTCTTTCTGTTTTTTTTTTTCCTTTCTAATTTAATTTCTTAACTACAAACTCTATAATCCTTATTCTTCCAATTAGGTCCAACTTAATTCATATACCATTTTAGTGACCGTCTTACTGACACACAGAAATTTTTCTATGATACTCTTTCAAGCAAAGATTCCACAACATGATGCTTGCATGGTACATTGACAAGACATTATATTGTTGACAAGATATTATGTTGCTCTGTCACAGGCTCTGTGTAAACACATGTTGTCTCAGCACATTTTCTGCTTTCTCCTTTCCTCCTCATTTTTTGCTAAATTGATTCATGGCCATGTGGTCCATCTTTTAGGTATGTAGAAGCCTAAACTGAGACTCAAAATTTTTTATTTAGTCTTGATCATCTACATTTTATTTCCATGACCTCATTCCCATCCATTGCCCATTAGATTCCATATTCAGCATCATCTTTGTTAGTGAAAAGGATGTACTGAAGCTCAGTTCTCTCAAGGAGGCTTTTACTATTCTTGCTGAAGATTTTTCTTACTATTTTTTTTACACTTGTCCATGAGTTTAAGCCATCTTGGCTTCTAGAAATTCGATGTAATCCCTGTACTTTCTTACAACACCTTTCTATCAGGTCTCGTATATCCAATAGGCCTTTACACTTTTATTTATCCATTTTGATTTGGATGCTCCCTTTGTTATGTTATTTTTCCTCTTACTTTTTGACATCTAAACTTGAGTTCCTACAACTCAGACACATTTTTTACTAAAAATCATTACCTTAGCAGAGTTGTTCACATATCCCTAATTTTATTCTACAAACATAGAAGAGCTGGGTAAAAGCAATCCTCCAAATCACCCCAAAGCAGCTATATAAAACTCTGAAAACAAGAATATGGAAAAGAGCACTGAGATGTTTGGCAGATGGGAATCCTGAATACTGGTATTTCTGTTAAAGTTTTGTGTCATGAAAATATATCCTGATTTAATTGTGGACATTCAAATTACTCCCAAGAAATTAGCTTATCAGAGGGTTTTAATGAAGTTTACGTGTCTGGGGAGCTGCTAATAGGTTTCAGAAACCTACAGGAGTTTTGTGGTGCTGAAAAGCAGTCGATCTGTTCTTGAAAGACAGCTGCCTTAGGTCCACATGAACAGATGCAAACACAATTCAGTGTTGCCCACAATGAAGTATATCCTGCGTCCTTGGCCAAATGTATCAGTTTGGACTGTGGTCATTCTAGGATGTTGAAACAGAAAAATGAGACATTCTAGAGTATAATTCACACGATCTCAAGCTTGAATTGCTTCTAGAGGTGTCTTTTTCCCTATCTTACAGAGAAAGCAATCAATTTAGATTATTCCAGATTTAAATGATTCAAGGTTTGAGCCCAGGTTCCAACTTTGCTTTCAATATCAAAGTAATGATAGCTATTCATGTTACTCTGTATTTTTCTAAAAATACAAACAATACCAATATACTATTTTCCTATCCTGAAGGAACTTGAATATTTCACACCTTGAATAATGGAACTGTCATACAAGTTAGAAAGCAATAAAGGCAAGACTCAAAAATAATCACTGCAGCGCTTGAAACTTTGTATTATTTTAAATGTATTGGGAAGCAAAAGAGAACAGAGGGAAAAAAATAGAAAAAAAGAGAAAGAAGTCGAGCAGCATAAAAAAAAAGTTTTATAAAACTAAATCTTCATCAGAGTCACCTATTCCTATAAAGTATAGAAGTACAGAGGAAAAGAGCACATTCTCAGGGCATACAGATGACATTCCTTGTTGATCCATAATACCAGAATGTGTTATGGAAAACGGCCCTGAAAGTAATTAAATGAGGTTTTAGTTATAAGTATTAGAAATAATACAGAGCAATGAAATAATTTCCTGTATTTTATGGTGCTGCTCCCTGTAAACAGACTCAATTTTTATATTGAGTCAAAAAATTGTCTAAAACATTTTAAAAACAAATACAACACAAATCCTCTAAATTTCACTATTGTGATCAGAATCCAGAGAATAAATACACCCTAATTAATCCTTCTTCTAAAAGTGTTCTCTTCCATTTTCTTAGAGCATTCTCAGTCTTATTTAGACAAAGGAAAGCAAAATTAAATTATTTGGTACCAGCAACAACAAAATGGTATTACATGAATCATCTGCAGTAAAAATTCTAAAACATTTTCTCAAAATTGTTTGAAGCTTTTTGCTACAAATAACATTTAAGACCACTATAATATAATCCACTTCCTCCACTTTTTATTTATTTATTCATGTATTTATTTATTTTTTCAGATCTTTATGTGCAGATACATTCCCTCTAGGTTTTTAAAAACCACTTCCTTCCCTTTACTTCTCCATTGCCCACAATTCCAAAATCATCTGAGCCAAGAGGGTGCTCTGAGGCAGTTTCCCAGTAGTGCCATGGGGAAAGCTGCATTTCATCCCATTGATGATCCTCTTCCAACAAAAGCCTGCTTATAGTAGGAAGGAATGAAGAGTAATGGTATTTACTAACAATAAGATTTGATGACTGGAGTACAGAGGATGTGGGATGGTTCTGAAAAACACTTCCAGGAGACAATGTGGAATTACTATTGGAGGTTATGTTATCCATTCTTACATTAGACTAAAGTAAAATATAAGGTGGAAGATTTTATACCTGGTGCATAAGGAGATGGACAAACACAACTTGCAATATTCAAGGGACCTAGAGCAGGGTTAAGGGCCTGACATGCAGTCTGTGCAGTTCAGAATCCTTCAAATATTAATTAAGTGGACAGATAAACTGGCAGAACACAAAGAAGAGACCATTAAGCCATAAACAAACTGAAACTATTAATAATCCACAGCATATGAAAGTAAACTAGAACTCAGAATTTCAAAAGCACTATGAGATACCCGACAGCAACACTCCATGAATTCCATAAACAACACTAGTGAAGTCTCAGAAACAGATAAAATATCCTATTGGAGAGCAACAATATTAGTTTAAAAAAAAAAAAAAAAAAAAAGGAGAAGGAGGATACAAAATAATTAAAATCTTCACCAGAAATTTCAAAGAAAGTTTTCAGGTTTGTCCCCATGGTCTTCAAATAAAAATTCTGTAACACTCAAGAAAATGCAGTCTACAGCTACTTTGAAATTAACAACAAAAACACACACAAAAAAAGAGAATTATACTGAGATGCAATTCCTTATAAGATGGGACTAAGAGATGCAAATTTTTTAAAGTTATAAATCTTCAATTAGGTCTTTTAAAAAGGAATATGGAATCAAAAATCAAAAGAATGGCTGAGGGGAAGAAATTTTTAAGAGAAACTATTATACAAACATCAAATAAAAGATAAAATACAATTTAAATATTCACAGCTTCTTATTTGTTCCTATATTTTAGTTATTAACACTTTCAATTATTTTTTTTGTTTCTGTTAAATAATTTATTTCTGAGTTTTTTTTCCTTCATGTTGAAAAACAGTTTTAGGAAAAATTAGAAACTGAATTAAATAGGAAACATAAGAAGGCAGTGAAAAGTATATGAAATTAAAAAAATGTTTTCAGTTAAAAGTATCATTTAAGACCAATACTTTTTCTCTTTTAGAACTTCCAGATAAATGCTTCCTCAAAATTCCCCAAAACTGTCATTTTTAATACTTGCTATGTTTTCATACATCATTATTTCTTGATAAAACCTCTGTCACACAAATGCTTCTAACTGGAGAGATTTCCTCCTAGATAGGAAGATACACACTTTTTTTACTGATGTGTATGAAAACAATTTTCTTAAAACTGATGTTTTATGAGTTGACCTCTTCACATATAAGCCCCCAAGACACATCAAGCTGACTATTTCATGAGATTTAATTTTACTTATGCCAAAAATACAACTGTCTGTTTGCAACACCTGGAGAGTTTAACTACGGTCATCCTGGAGAAAAACACACCTAAATCTGACCAACCCTGTGAGTGCCCTGGAATTGCGAAAGGAGGCAAGTCTGTTCCTTGATTATTATAGTGTGTTCTAGAAACCATCTAAATTGATATGTCCACACTTCACCAGCTAAATCCTAACTTTACACTCTGATCTTAGCACATTCCTCATGCAAGATTTCCTTCAAAGGCCTGAAAGAAAATCAAACAAACAAACAAAAGTGGCTCCTTGAAAGATCTGCACAGAATGTCAGTATAAACAATATAAGCAATAAGAAATGCACTCTTAATATTACATGTAGGAACTAAAGAAAACACACTTCATTATCTGGCTATGGTGAACCCTGTGAGTTGTCTAGACAAGATATGTAATAATTTCTGGATAAGAAAAAGTATTAAGGGTACATGTAGACTTACACAAAACCAATCAAAAAAGCTCTGGAGACAACAATTTAAACTGTTAGGAAGAAAACTGAAGACCAAGCCTTCCAAGGTAGCATTTACTGACACACTTTCAGTATCACACATGGCTCCAAAAACAGAACTAGAGGCAAAATTTTAATCTACAATTGAAGAAAAAGTGCAAGTAAAAAGAAAATCTGATTAATTAAGAACAGTAGACACTAGAAATTGAGAGCTGTTACAAGAGGGACTAATTGCAGCTGAACTGTAAGGGAACCAGATGGCTGGCACTTCAAACAAGGCTTCAAATAGGTTGTAAAGGAGTTCTTAAACAGAAGAGTAGGGTAAAGCTGACAGCTATGATAAAATATGTACTAGATACGTAATGCTGAATGGCCGCGTGGAGGTACAGAGGTTTAGAAGAGGACTTCTAGTGAATGAAAAGATAGAGGAGAACAACAGCCAAACGGAAAGTGGAGAAAAACAGATGAAATGGATCAAATAATTACAAAAAATAAAAGCACTTCCTAAAGTGCTTCCATGCAACTATTGAATGTCATGCTCCATGGTTATGATGCTATCTGATTCTTCAAAATCAGTATGAGACTTACTCGGAAAGCAGATGGTTACATTTCTGTATATGACAAGGCTGTTAAATCAGGGGATGAAAAAATAAAGAAAGTAATGATAGATAGTTTCATGAACAGTAGCCTTACTGTGGTACACGTCTGGTATAGAAGTGTGTATATTTTCATTAAAAAGTAATGTTGTTATATTTATTGACATATTATGCTGCAATTTTGTGTTTGCAAAGCACAATTGCACAGATCTGTGTGCTTTGATAAATTTAGCACAGACCTAAGTTAATAGTTCTGTTGCAAGGCAGGGTTAGGGCAAAGCAGCTGTGTTAAGAAGGAAATTACAGTTCAAGGTGACAGAATTTGAATTTTGTAACCTTTCAGTCTTATCACTGTGTTTTTATCATAGTCATTCATTATTTGCACTTTAAAATGCCTCTCTATCTCTCATGACAATCAAGGCAAAAGTTTTCACAGAGGCTATAACACCCTTCTCTCCTACTTTCCTGTATGAGTAGTTAGTAGCTAACTATAAGACCTTAATTCAGATATTTAAAATTCTTTCAGTTATAATCCTGACCGACTGGGAAGCAACATTCCCATATTTGAGCTGGATTGTCATTGTCCCAGACCTGCATACCAATAGGAAACATAGAAGGGCAGATACCCATTAAAAGAAATGTTGACTATGACAGGGAAATATTTTATGGAATGAGGTGAATTTTTGACAATTATCTAAAAGAGGAAGAGGAACTGGGGAGGGTCAGGAAGCAGAAATAAGAAACTGACAAGGGGAAACTGGACCTGGCAAAATAGTACTTAAAGGATTATAGAAGAAGGGTAGGATAGTTCTGTATTCACTGCAAATATATATGTAGTATGTAATAATATGTAATAGGCATATTACAGGCAGAAACTAAAGGAAAACACTTTTATCCAAAATTATCTTACAATACTTCTGTCAGCAAAAGTCTTTAGTCCTCACAAAATGTCTTTTCATCATTTGCACAGCCTGGAGTATGGGCAGTGTACCTATGAGTATATTTATACAGTAATCACATGTCAAGTAAACCAGATAAAGATAGTGATTACTTTTAATGATTTTGCTCAACTGAAGTGACAAGGAAGTTACCAGAAGTGAGATTTCTAATCAAAACATTATAATACATGAAAACCCGGTGTCTATATATTGTGTTTAGGAATTTACAGATAACAGGATTGGCTTAGGGTTCTCTTTAGAGATCCAATTCGTTTTTCATTGCTTGGGTTTGTTTTATCCTACAGCTGTTTACATCACTGTAGTGAGACCGTCTCTACATCAAGCTGAATGACAATGAGAGAAAAAAAAAATGGGCAGGGAAAATAGGAAGCAGATGTGTTTCACCAATGTCCCACTACCTGAACAGCATTTCCTACAATTGTCAACAGTTCCAGAGTAGGAAGGAGAAAGAGGTGTCTCCGTTTTCTCTAGAAAGTATGGCCTACAAGGATGGAACTTTGCAAACAACTTAGGGTGGATCTTTGGTAGCAGAATGTCTAGACCTTCCCCAAAGCTTTCATCTGTCTGCTTTCAAAGATAAAGCTTATCAGACACAGACAAGGGTTAAGAAGGCCAAAACACAGTATTAAGGAACTGGTAAATATGCTGGTTTTAAGCCAACAAATAAGATAATATTATTTTTGGGATGTAAGGCTTTGAAGTCATTTAAAGAAATGAACACATTAAAGAATTTAAATTAGATTGCAGCATCTGTCTAATAAAGTATATTAAGATTGGTTTGTTTTTTTAAAGACAAAATTTGAAAAATATTTTTCAAAAGTAATAACTATTCTGTCTTGTAAAGAAATATATAAATGTCTATACAATCAGCTTACTATCAAAGACATGATTTGTTCTACATATAATGTATCTTGACCTGTTTTCTTCTATAAGTGCACTTTTTATTATATGCTTTAGAAGGAATTTAGAAGTAGCATATTTACCAGGCTTCTCTTTTTTGTTATTTAAATGTATCATTCAGTTAAATACAGAGCAGCGTAATATTTCTGTACCAGAGAGAACCTAAGAAACCTACCCACAAACCTAACACATAACCATACTCTGTGAGGATACATTTGTATTTTTCTGTATTCTCTCTTGAAACAAAAACTGGATTAAAAAATGCACAGCAAACCTTGTTTCTGGCACTTCTTTTTAACCCATAGTGCTGAACAGCTTCGCTGAGATTTCATGCAAATTACTTCACCTTTGGTACTGATTCTTCAACTGCTTGCTGACTGACTTTCTTAAGACAAAACCAGGGTTGTGCTGAGCAAAATTTGTGACCTTAAACTATAGGGTACAGTTTCAAATACAGTTTGTGTTATCCACATAGATTTCAGACCCACAGGGTTCAAAAGCAGTTGAATGCTCCATCCTATGCTGCTGCTTTCTACAATTTCCAAAACTTCCAGAGAGAAGACAAATTCTTTAGGCAAGAAACAACCCTCATAGATAACGTGAGATTTCTGTTTATAAGATTTCAGAGCAACAGATTGCTTTCCAGACTGGTATTTCTTGTGCCTACAAAACACATTGCTTATTTTACAAACTGACAAGGAGAACAAATTATGATGATGCTTGCAGAAAAATACTTGCTCTGTATTGCTCTCCACAGGTCACTGCCTTTGAGGATTTCCCAGGACTGAGACCAAAAGGAAATAGCCTTTCTCAAATAGGAAACATCCAACTTGTTCAAAAAGGATGCATTACTTTTCAGGCCAGAAAGTCTGTGAACATCAACATTTTCCCTTAACAGTTAACCATTGGAATGCTTCTGCCTTTTTTTCTTAAAGTATTTTGTGTTGTTGTGGCACCTGTTTTGTTTTAGATGTCACAGTTTTGCATAATGACTATTGCACATAAGAAATGATCTCATGATCACTCACGATAAAGAAGCCTGTTTCCTTTGTGCTTCTTTTTTTTTAATTTTTGACAACATCTTTTCATGTCCATAGCATTTATGACAACTCTTCCCATGGTGTTAATAGCATATGAGTACACACAGTATAGTCATAGAATCATACAACGGTTGGCTTGCGAGGTCATCTAGCCCAGCCCTCAACCCCTCAGCATCATTCTCCTCAGCTGTGACACTTGGACTGACAAGAGGCAATGCATTCCCACTGTATCTATCAACACTTTCAGAACTGTTGTTATCTTTGAATGATCCCTGCTCCCATACACAATACACAGCCAGCAAACTAAGGTGGGGATGCAGCGCTCAGCCAGCACCAATACATAAATGTACACACAGTACAGCCATCTTGCTTATTCCCTGGATTTATCAGCCAAGAGGAACCGCTCACACTGAAATTTCCATAGTACTGGGGAGACCACTACTATGAGACCATGTAAATGGCACTTTGATCTTAATGGTACTGTTAACTCCAGATACTGTCCCACTCTTCTTTTTCCTTTTTAATGAATTTGCTTGAATACAAAGTATTTTGTTAATGTTGTGGCTATTGATGGACTATATCTGTCATTAATTAGTACTGACAGGAACAGTAAGTTGCTTCTCAAATTTTTGTTGATACTTTCCATCCTGTGATATTATTCTATTTAGTTGCTGAGCCTCTACTCTGAAGAGGCTGTCAGTGAAGCTAACTATGGGATGGCTTTGTGTTGTGTGTCAGATTTCATACGTTAGAGACACTAATTTGATTTTCACTTCTGACTAGAGAGTTGATACCCTGCTTTACTGAAATCTTTTAAAGCCTTATTTGATACTGGTCTACATTTCTCTTTCCTTTTTACCAAACATGTTTTTCCAAGCATGTCAGTTGTAGACTATTTGTCTATCTGTTATTAATGAAATAAGCATATTGATTTCAGAAGTAGTTATTAAAATAGTGTACAGGGAGGTGGTGGGAGGGCCTGCAGGGTAGTCTCTATGAGGAGCAGGTTGAGCTACCCCAGGCTCTTCCAAAATCTCAAAACTCTCCTTCCCTTAATATTGTACTTAAAAACGATGAGGTAGAACAATGTTCCTGTTTTGCTAAAAAACCTAACACAAGCAGTTTTTACCAGCTATAACACCAAACAATTTAGGTTCAAAACAAACTTTTGTAGATAGTATCTGCACTGTAACGAATACTTCAGTTAGTCTCACTATCCACCTAAGTAGCTAGAAAAGGCTGTCTTTTCCCTGCCACTGCTCTCTTCACAAAATGGATAAGAATTGACAGTATCTCCCTGTTGCATCAAAGAATATTTTTTCTTGCTGTGCACTGTTTAGGGCTTTATAAGAAATGGAAGAAGAAAAAATAGCAAAAAAAAAATCAAATGTTAAGGGGTTTTTTTTATTAGCCCATTATTTAGAGTTTTATACAAATTTGAACAACAAACAATTTCAGAAAGCTCTGTGCAATGTAGACTCTTTTCATTTCAGCATAAATCCCATTTTAAACAGATACTTTGCAAAACTGATCATGTTTTCTAAATGCATGGGACTTTGATTAGCCCTTAATAACTTTGGTAAGCCAGTTAGTGAAAACCAAAACAAACTACGTAAAATATTATTGAGGTTTTAATTAAATTACTGATGAAAGGGACTATGTGCCTGGTGACTGTTCTCAATTTACCTCCTAAGCATCCCACTAGTGGGAGATGCATTGGCTAAACTTCATGCCCTCCTAATAGCTTTTTTATTTTCTGCCTTCTACCTGTAAACCATATGTAGGTTTGAGTTTACACATAACTTTGCAAGACATACAGACATCTCAAAATGTTCATATAACTTTAAGTGTTTTGATTTACAAATACAGAAAGACCACCTTTGTGAGCAACAAAAAGGGTCTCTATCTTCACTATCATCACAGAACTGTGAAGAAAACCTTTTAACTCTCAACAGGTACAAAAGCATCAGCAATCCTGCACTCTTTCGTGTACTTTTGAGGTTGGAAGCTGAAGTATATTTTAAACGGAGGAGTATGAAGCTCAGAAAATAACGTCCCACCTCATTTCTAACTGCTTAATATTTTTACAGGAATTCTGTCAATATCTTACATGCAATGTAAGATATAAATCAAGTATTTAACTTAGCATTGGCACCAGCCAGCAGTCAGAGGCAGCTCAGGTCAATACAGGGTGATAAACCAGCTCTGCCTAGATGTGAAAAAAGACTGGAACAGTCATACAAAAAATATGAAATAGACTTCTCTGTCAAGTAGAAATATCCCAATATGACACGTCACTAATACTCTATCAGGCCTTGACAAAAATGGAATTTGTCCAAGGATTTGATTTCAAAAATACAGTAGCAATGTATTATTTCCAGAAATAAAAAGAAAAAAAAAAAAAAAAGGAGTACCAATAAATCACCGGGGAAAAAAATTAACACAATCAAGATATTCAGGTATTCTGTATCTGCAGGTTTGTTCTAACTTTGGAAGAAATGAAAAAGTAAAAAAACCAGTAAAAACTAAATCTAAGGCAAAATTAACATTTAGATATGCATTTGTAATATTAAAAACAAAACAAACTTGTGAGGAAGCCTCTCCTAGTGCAACAAAAAATAAATAGGCAGATTAGGAGCAAAGACAGCTGAAAGCAATTCAAACACCAGGGAATATTGAATGCTTGTTGCACAAAGTGCACTGAGATTTCACTTTCCAGTTACTATTATTGAAAGATGAAAACTACAGGTTGCACCATAACAACAAAAAGCATTTAAGAGAAAGAGAAAAAACATTTTGAAAGTGAGCCTCCAAGAGCACGTTACTGAAGAGTATATCAAACCAAGTATCTGACTGTCAAATGCCATACTCTTGAGAATTCTCTCATTCCTTGAGAAAGTATTGCATTTCAGTCATTAAAAAAATCATCAAAATGCCTAATTTGAGATATTTATACAGCTGTATTCTAAGAAGCAGAGGGGTTTTAACTACTACATGATTATCGTAACAATACAGTAAGTAGGCACAAACTTGATAGCATGGTAAAAGGGAAGTACAACTGCAAGTGCCACACCTTGTGTATGAATATTTTCAAACCATGGTTCTTTGTATGAGCAGGTGAGGATTCAGGTAATATATTCCATCCCCATTTCCAATCTATACTTGAACAGCTCTTACAAAAACACATATTAACTTGCCTTGGCTGTGGTATATTGATAAAAGCTTTAAAAAATGCAGATGGAAAATTTAGTTGTTTGCATGCCAAATCATCGTCAAAACAAAATCTCATCTCACTATTTTTGCAACCTTTTTGAGACAGGTAAATGGGCAAATGGCAGCATGGTGAAACAGAGTGCTCACCATGCCATAATAATGACAAGTAGAAAAGCAAAAATTAGATTGTCACCAGCATTTAATGTCATACGAAGTAGTGACATTTACTGCTTTAAGGAATGTAGGCATCAATTCCATTAGGGACAGTTTGCAGCCCTTTGTGGAGAAAGTAAATATTATTTTATGCATATCAGCTAACACTCCAGTGGTATAGCAGTGTAAGATGGCATCCTTTCCAAATAAGTTCAGACATAGCTTTTACTGCACTTAGAAATTGGAAATCATTTATCCTGAAGCATTTAAATTTCCAGTATAGTTACTAATGGCAGGTGACTCTGGAGATCTCCAGAGGGAGATTTGGTCTGCCTAATTTAGACAGTCAGACATAGGAGTATCTTCTGCTATGGCGAGATTTCCTAAAATGAGGAAGACTTTATTTACCCTGTAAATACAAGTTCCAAGTAATGTCTGTTATTTTCAAAAGCAGTATCTTTTTGAGATTGTTTTCTGAAATAAAAAACACACTGAAATGACCAAGGTCTAATTGCCTGTAATCACAGCTCCAAAATACCATACTTACTTTGTAACCTTAGTATTTGTACTTAAAAGAACGATAAATTAATCATGGTTTTAAATTATTGGGGAAGAAAATAATTCCCATTATTATTTGTGTCATATGCAACTGACTTTGCTTATCTTGATTGCCTATTAGAGTGATAGCTGCAGATTGCAGTACATAAAAGAATATGCACTGAACCTGTAATTTGCCTGCCGTGAAGACGAATGAATGAAGAAAAGCCCATCATTTAAAACTCTCCAAAACACCAGTCTGTACAAGCAAGGATTTTTACAGAAGAAGGTGACTTTGTCAAAACATATTCAGCACTGACTGGTTCAGCAGAGTTCATATCAGTTCCTCTAATTGCACTTTGTTGCTGTGAATACGAACCTGTGGAGTCCAGGGCAGAGATTACAGCTGTCGGGGTCCAATGGAATCAAAAAGTTCTATTGATTTTTTGGTAAATCCACTATTTACAGAAAAAGGAAGATTACTGTGAGCCTCTCACAAAGGAGAACTGTCCAGAAACCAGAGCCTGCTGAAAAGAGATACTGTCACTTATGCAGCCAGGGGTTGATTTCAGGGGTTTAAAGTTTTTAACAGGAGAGACCCTAGAAAACAGAGTTTAAGCACTGTTTTAAAGCTGATTCTTTGCTAGGGATTTTTATGCTTTTGTACATCCAACTGGCAAAAATAGAGGAGATAGTAAGGCATGTCTGTTCTTTTCTGTATGCAGGGCAGAATAGTCTTGATCTGCTTTCTTATGTAAACATCAAATATGAGCAGGAAAGCATCTCAAAGATAACTGTTCTTTTGCTATTTGATAATATTTAGTCATTTTTATGATAAATATGTGCTGTCTGGTTTTCTGAGAGTTCACTGCACCCTCCCTTAAAAGGCCTCTCCCTTTACACCTCAAAATACTCACTTTCTTCTTGCTGGGAATGTTGAAAGTAAGAAGCGAAATTCAGTGCAATTGGTGATGGTGGTCATTTGCTTTGAAGGCAAAGAGAACATAAGGTTTCAGAAAAGAACAAAGCTTTCCAACAGCGTTTTTATACCCTGGATTTACTAGGAAGAATTACTTTTTCTGATCTGGAAGGAGAAAACATATTCAGGAGATGGTTCGCACTTTATCTTACATTGTGTATTCTAAATGCAAAGCTGGCCATCATCTTCATACTAGCCCATCTATAGTTTAATCATACTTTTTAAGAATTGTAAAACCACATAATCATAAAATGAGATGTGTATGTATATGTATATATATGCTTGTATATGCTAAATATTTCTTCTTAGAAAATGATACATTTCTAATTTTTATATAAAAAAGTGTTTGAGAATAGCTTTGAAAATAGTTTGTGTGTTGAAACTGGCCCTTTTGGAAAGGGCTCAAGAACTTGACAAAGGGTGAAATCCTTCAGAAATGACACCAACTGCAGGTGTCTGCAGTGTAGATGCCAACATGTGGGCAATGTACCCAAACTCCTTTTATAGTGTGCAAGTCTAATGCTGTCCATCTTATCCTGATGCATACATTTGCACAGGGACAAATTAACAGCTCTCTAAGGTCTGTGGAGTAGTTCTGCATATAAGCAAAGTTTAAACACTGAAATGCAGGTAGCTGATTAAAGAACTTAATTCCACCCCTGCTGCAAATAAATGTCACAGGTTATCAATGATTAAATTGAATTTCAGTGCATTTCACCATTTTTACCGTGAAAAGTACCAGAAGCAAAGCTTTTGATTCTTTGTGCATGTTGATAGTTACTAAGTGGTAGAGACTGTTCAGTCCTGAAGGCCTTGGAACCATCACGGGCTGTATAGGGAAAAGAAAATCAGGCTGTACTTACCACAGATACACAGAGCTCTGACTTGGTTGAGAAGGAAGGACCATATCTTATCATGACATGATGAGACAGAGAGAAATGCTACTTTGACATCCTGAATCTTGAAATTTTTAAAAGCTGATGTGAAAAATCAAGTAAACTTGAATTACCACTCTCATTTCCTTTCTCCTAATATAGAGAGCAAATGGTTACATACAAAACACAACTAGGTAACAAAAATGTACTTGTTTAGCAAGGTTAGAGCAACATGGGATTTATATAAAAAAATATATAATTGCCTCAATAAATAGCAAGTTATGTACCAACCTGACAACCTGTTTCACCATAAAGCTGAATTAAAGTATATACTTTTATAAATTTTAGGAATTATTAGTTTTGAAAAACTTGACAAATATGTTTTGTTCCTACAAAATTAGCTGCTTAAAATTTTGAAGTTCAATAATACAGCTCAGATAGTGTGTTAGGTGTAAATATGACTCTGTCTGTCTCTGAGGCAACACCACAATCCATTAAGCTCCCCTTATTTTCTGTCCGTCTTAAGCTTAATATGTGATTCATCTTTTTCATATCACGAAGGACAAAAAGGTGATCTTTTGTATTTGAATCTCTAATTTACACTCCTCAGCTCCCTTTCCCAAGCAGTAAATGGTAGAGAAGAAAGCTTTTTCTGCAGTTTCTTCAGTCCTTTTTTTCTGAGGAAAAGCAGTTATATGTCAGGTCTCTAAGGAATTTGTTGCTCTTTATCCCCTGACCCTATTTTCATACTCAGAGCCACAAGGAAAGAAGCTATCCCATAGAAAAATAACATATTTGGGGGTTAGTAAGAATTTCAGTATGTAAATTATATGTCCTTTTCCACAAGACCCACTCAAGTCTTTTGGGACAAGGGCAAGTAAGCTCTCAAAATGAAGTACTTTATAATGGAAATATTCTATTCCACTCTTTTAGATACTCACTCAAGGAGAAAACAACACAACTCAAAGTCTCTAGAGGAAAACAACACAATAAACTATACAGTGCGGATTTAATACCAAAGGAGGAAAGCATTCCTGATAGATGAAAGACCTTGGGACTTACCCAGTAAGATTTGCAAAGTTTATCTTTGCATATTATTTTGTAGTTACTAATTAAGTCATAGCTTCTCTTAGTAGGGAAAACTGCATTGATTTTCCCACCATTGTAGTCACCATTTTAATAAAGAGAGACAAAAGCATGATGCTGAAGCTGGAGGGATAGAAAAGATATTTCTTTTAAGGAAGGAATAATGATTACCTTTCAGCTTCAATCCTAATGCCATTTCTCCCAGAAAACAACACTACTGATGGAAAAGAAATTTTTCTGGTTTTTTTTTTTTTCTTTTTTCTATTTCACCATTCTTTCTTTTGTTAGAGAAGAGTTATTGTTCACAAATAGAGATATAAGAACCAAGAGGATTTACCGTTAAGCTATCAGTAATATTTCAACTCCAGAAACCATTTGGGAAACCGTATTTAAAACTTGGAAGAAGACACAGAAACAAGATTAAAACAAGTCATTAGATCGAACTAAATGCACTAGGCAAGGAAAAGACATTTAATATCTCTAATTCTCATATTTGGGGAATGAGGTAGAGAAGGGGAGACCATAAAGGTGTGAAGCATCATGCTCTCCTTAAGATGCCTCTCCTTGTACCAGTGCAGGTGAGAGGATACTGGGTTAGATGGGTCACTGACAAGAAATGCCAGTAGAACACTTCTTGTCACTGAGTCTTCAGATCAGAGTGAAAACTTGTATTTTTAAACTGAAATACAGAGCTGCTGGCAAAATACCTGTTGGCGTCAACAGAACCAGGTTTTTGTCCTGTAGTTCTGGCTGTCTGTGCATATAAATGAAGCATGTAACCAGAGATACCTGTAATCCTGTAAACTTACTACAGTATGATGATTGTGCAGAACCATATTGGAATTGACTGCCTTGTAAGCCTTAAATTTAGTAGCTCACAGATATGTACATCAGGTAATGAACACCAGCTCATTTAGCAAGCATGTGATTTTCATTCAAACTTCCTATTTTTTCTATCTTGCATCTAAAAAAAAATCTCGCAGCAATATAAGCTAAGAAAGAACCTAGATTTAGTAAAGAGGGAAGAGGGAAATTATGTTTTATTGTTATTTAAACACATGCACCCAGTTAATATCCCTAAATCATACTGTTTGTTCTTGTGTACACTTACTGCAATGCCAAGCTGTGGTATTCGCTAAAACAGATGGCCCAGCTGCCAGAGTCTCACTTCCTGCATTTACCTACCATATGCAAGCCTTTTAACCAAATCATTTTTAATAACTGAAGTGAGACAGAGAGCAACTAGTGTTTTGCTGTGGAGGTGCAGTATCTTGAATTAACAATTAACATTTAATGTACAATAAATTAATAGTTTCATGACTAGAATGGTAGTTAGTATTATACTGTATCTATAGGAAAAATCATCTTACCTGAATAACGTGTTTCAGCTTGTCGATAATTTGACTTATTACAGGATCTGTTCCCTTCACTTTTACTTCTGGATTTGCAGACTGAGCTTTGATTCCACTGCCAACCACACGATGCGTATAGCTAGTTTAATACAGAAACACACATAAAAATGGTTTAGTAACTTACTCTACTCCCAGAGAGTCATCTTCTAGTTTGTATTATCTCTCATGGCACCAACATTCCACTTTAATGAGATGCATTAATTTTGTGCACATATTTTTCACAAAAAAGAAATATAACAAATATAATTACTACATTCCACAAAGTTCTGTTATTTATTATAGCTTTAAGTTTACTGCAAACTTTAATAAGAACGTAATCTACATTTTGTAGCACGAAATATTCAGCCCTATACATGGTTTTTTCTGTGTGTGCGAAAAGGCTGTCCTCCATTTTGATTTTGCTAAATACAAACAATATGATGATTGATTGCCTAAATGATGGGTATTTCAGGTTTTTAAAACAAACTTCAGATTCTTCACACTCTGTATGTTCAGAAATAAACCTGAAGTTTCCTAGTGTTTTTGTGAGTGCACATGGAGGCAGAATATTTACTGAAGGAGAACAGCTAAATTGTGCATAAATTATTTAGCATTACATAAATTATAACAGTATAGAGTAGGCCAAAATGTACTTAATATATAGATATATAAAAAGAAGAAACAGAAACCAGATATAAGCTGATTCAAAAAAGAACTGCTGTAGAAAGTAGAACATTGTTTCTAATAAGTAAAAATTCAAAATACTGTAACTAAACTAACCACCTAGCAGAATTCTGTACCTTATTAAGATGCAATTCTTTACTCAACTTACCATATTATATGTAATACTCAAGTTATGCAAGAAAAACTGAATATCTACCTTCTTATCACAGATATCATACATTATGCAAATACCCTCCATATGCTATATTTTATCTGCATACTCTGTAAGAGGACAGCTCTATATGTCTCTGTCTCAAAAGCATTTTGCCAGCTGTTATGCTGTAAGAAAAAGAAAGGAAATAACCTTATCAGAGTAAAGAAATGTCTAATTCCTGCCTGTTAGATCCACATATAAGCACAGACAACACAGCATACTCAAACTTCGCAGAATTTCTTTCATGAAAAACATTACAGGTCCTCTTAGCTCTGCAGAAACTCTTCCATATATGCTAAACAATGAATGCAGTTCAGTTACACAAGGCTGCCACATAACAAGAATATTTTGTCTTTGATCTTTGCTTAAATATCACCCTAAGTGAGATTTAGAATATTCCTAAGGATGTGTATACACTGAATATATGAATGCCTCATATTCTTGAAAAGGTGTTATTTTGATTTATAGCGAAAAGCTTTTTGTGCTGTCTTGTTGAGATGGAGCCATTTGCCAGCTTGAAGTGATGGGGGAAAGCTTTGTGTAGGGGTGAGTACAAAATCTACAGCCTGATTCTAGTCTTGGGCCATTGTTTAATGCAGCAATTTTGGTTGGGTCCGCAAATATTCTGGTAGTTCTAATTGTGAAAAAACCAAAAGTAAACATAAAAACGTTCTCAAAAAAAATCCTTTGACAGTCATTTGTCTAAATCTAAATAGGTAAATCAAGTAAGGAATTCATTCCAGCTGGACAACGCTGCACTCACCAGAAATACAACTGGTCTAACTCAACATACCAGTTTAATGCAACACTGAAATTTCTCTTCACACCATAACACTATAAAAAGTCTTGAAGGTTATGTCTATCCTTTTTGTATAGTGGTCTTGTTCTGTTTCACAGCATGCAAAATCTGTGTTCTCA
Source organism: Ptilonorhynchus violaceus (assembly GCA_013397565.1). Classification (NCBI taxonomy): domain Eukaryota; kingdom Metazoa; phylum Chordata; class Aves; order Passeriformes; family Ptilonorhynchidae; genus Ptilonorhynchus; species Ptilonorhynchus violaceus. The sequence goes on from VZRJ01013344.1 coordinate 1,408,006, forward strand.
CTTTCCGTCACTCAGAATCCTTCAATTAACACCTTTTTTTTTAAAATGCTGCAAACCCAACTATTGCACATTTGCCTGTGAAGTGCATAACTGTGAAAAAGAATACCCTTTTTCTTTTTTTAATTCAATGATACTCATTTCTCTAACCATGCAGGAAGAAATTAATCAAGCAGAAGTTGAGACTTCCCTAGAATACAGTTTTATTAATTTAGCTCACCTGGGAACTATTTGGCAATGACTCATTCAAGACTGACCATCATTTCTTTTTCAGCTCTTTCTACAGTGAAATCCAAAGTCTTTCACAGCTGGTATTTGCTGTAGGACTGACTCCCTTCTTTCACAAAGTAGCTGGGAAATTCATGATGTCTTGTGAGTAGACTTGATATTAGCAGTTCCACTCACATTACCCAGCCTCTTCAGAGTCGACATTCTCTAAATTCCTCTTCAGCTGTGGTCCACAAGGAACTATTGGAACTACTTCCCAGTAAAAAGTGCCAGCAATTCATTTGGTTTTCTCTCTCTCCCATTCCTAGTCATTCTCTTAGAATTGTTCATTTTCATATTCTCTAAAAGTCAAAATACACATCTGCTCCCCAGGAAGACAAGCTCTATTAACTCTTAAAATGTCTTTCTAGGAAATGATTGATTCTCCTTTCTCACATTAAAAAAAATAACCTTTTTCTGCTTTTCACATTTTCAACATTGTCAGCCCTGTGTGGCCAAACATTTACCATTCTAGGCTGGAAGCTTCAAGTTATCCCAAAAATATGTCCAATATGCATTTGAATGTTCTCTCAGCTTTCAGAACTCAGACAATTCCTATACAAAGTCCAGATATTTTTACTCAGAAACACTGCCTGTAGCAAATTCACTTAACCTTCACCTCTTTTGCCCACTTTGGTGAGAAAAAGGACCCTTGCACTGAAAGCAGATGTACAGCATGATGGGTCTTGCCCTTCATCAGGCTACTTTTTCTTCTTTCCAGGAAGAAAATCCACTCAGTCACTTACCTGCCAAAGAAACTACTAACATTAGTTACCCAAATTTCCTCCTTGCTGACTGCTCGAAGCTGGGGTTTGCTTTTTTCAGTTGAGAGTGGGGAAGGGTAAGTAGCTGAAGCAGAGGTGACACGTGCATTGAAGCAGTGACAAGTAGCACATTAGTGCTTGATAACACCACATCTTTAAGTCTATTGGAATTGAACGAATATTAGATCATTAGGTACTCGTAGTAATAACCTTGGTATTACTTATTCTTACTTGCCCTGAGCTGTTTAGCACCTTTCTAGCTTCTTTCTCACTACTGACCTTTTTCTCTCCATAATCTGGCACAATCCTTTCCAGGGCTTACAGAATGAATTTGTCATTTCCCCCACTTCGTGCTGCCTGCAGGCCTCCTTATCCTCCACAACGTTTCCAAACAGAACAGTACACCTTTCCACCTAAAACCATCACAATTGCACTGAGTGTCCCCAAAACTGTCCAAACCCTGTTCTGTAAAAACTGACGTATTTAATCCCATTCTCCCAACATTTGTGTCTGTTACAGGCCTGAGAACATCCCAAATAACACACAAGATTGTGTCAATAGAGAAAAGTTTGGATCCAGGGTTGGTATAATCACTACACATTCCAAAGTTTTCTAGTTTATCACCAGGTTTACCAGATGTTTGCCACATTCCCCAGCTTGACTCTTAAAGGAGTTGATATTCCTCTCCAGAAATCCTTATACTTTTGAAGTGCTGTATTGTTCAAGCTTTGTAAAGTTTTTACTCCTTCAAGAGTTTTTAATTTTGTATTCAGAGAAATTTCACTCTTGAAATTGATGTTCCAGGCTCTGGATGTCAATTCTCATCCAGGAACATGCCTTGTAAAGCATCACATATGAAAAATGAAGAGACGACTGACAAAAATTAAGATTAATTTAAATGCAATTCCATTTTGAAGAATATTTTGCCCAAAATGTATTTGGTTTGCTTGGCAAGGATTTGGTAGTCGGGGGGGCTGCAGGGATGGCTTCTGTGAGAAGCTGCCAGAAGCTTTCCTCATTCCCAATAGAGCCAATGCCAGCTGGCTCCGGGACAGACCTGCCACTGGCCAAGCCCAAACCCATCAGCAATGGTGGTAGCACTTCTGGGACAACAGATTTAAAAAGGAGAAAAAACTGCTGTGCAAGAGAAGGTGGAGGTGATGAATTGAGACTATGAGAGAAGCAGCACTGCAGACATGTAGAAAGAGAAGTCTATGTTGGGGCAGGTTTGCTGGCAGGTCTTGGGATCCTGTGAAGGACCCGCAGCAGAACAGCCTGTTCCTGATGTACTGCACGCTGTGGAAAAGACCCATGCTGGAGCAGTTTCTGAAGAACTGCAGCTTGTAAGAAGGACCCATGTTGGAGATCTTCATGGACAACTGACTCCCATGAGACAGACTCCGTGCTGGAGCAGGGGAAGAGTGTGAGGAGGAAGGAGTGGTAGAGACAGCATGTCATGAACTCCCAAATGTGAGTACACTCAACATACTGAAGTAAACGAATATATATGTTTGCATTTTTCTTATTATTGGAAATCCTAACCCATATTAAGTCTGCTTTCACTGCAAGGTGATCTGGCTTTGACCAACTGACATTAAAAACTCTAATTTAACTTTGAGTTTGTTTTAATTATATGCTCTGACAAGTCACAAGGCAGATTGAAAACGTCTTTTCTTTCTTCGAGTGTACAATAAGGCATTGACAAAACCTTATGAAGTACTGCTTTATTGATTCTTATCATAAAAGTAAGATTATGAAAGTCAACACCTTTTTGTTTAATCTACTCTTTTTCTGCTTGAAATGGTATCTTTTGCAAACAAAAACTATAAATTACTTATATGTTGTTGTTTCATATTCCACATATAAATGTGTTTAATTAACAAATGTCTATAAATCTAACATCTTCAAACATTCTAATGTAAACTAAATGATCTGTTGAAGCTAAACGGGGTATTGGGAATCTGAGCATGGTACACAAAACTTCATCCCTACAGACTCACATTTACATGCAAAATATGTTTCCCTTTAATTGGGGGTGGGGGGAAAATATAAAAATCTCAGACTCTGGGTTTGAGAGAGTTCATTCATTATAAAGTTTTAATACAGCATTAATCACTTTCTGTTTCTCTAACTCCTAATGTACAAGTAATGGCAAAAGCATTTTAAGGATCCCCACAGAGGTAGTCTGACTTGAGCAAGTGTTGCTCAGATTTGAATCCTGGGGAAAAAAAATGACGAATATCTTGCTAGAGAAATAATAGACTCGCCATCTGTGCTCATTTCTGTACAAGCATGGTAATGTATCACAGCACTTTAATAGGCAGACTTAGGTCCCAAAGTACTATTCATTTTCATCAGCATTAGGAAAAAAAACCAAGAACCAATAAATTTGTATTCTATAAACATGTTTTAGAGTGATGAATAACAAGGTGCCCGTTTTCTGAGCTCAATATATGAATATTCATATAAATTACCTATTACTCTCTATTGTGGCTATGAATACAGTTGGTGGGGTTTGCATTTGATTCTATCAAGATCTCTGATAAAAGAGAAGATCATGTTTTATTGGCTATCACTGATTTCTTGGTACATGCAGTTGGAAAAGCTATTAGAAATAATAAATATATCCTTGTATGAATCAGCCATTTTGGATATGATGCTTAAGGTAGATCTGTACAGGTATATCCCTCCAGCACAAAATAATCTGTATTATATTGTGATGACAACTAATAGATCATATTGATTGTCAACAACTGATTAAGATTTTCCCTTCTGAGCTAGGCACTTTGACCATGTTTAAGTGGGAGACTAAAGTAACAAAAGGCGTACTAGAGATATAGCAAATGCTATTCTCCAGATTATCTCTAAATTCACTGGCAGCCAAACCTCTGCCAAGAGACCTGGTGATGTTCTACACTTTAGCAAGCTTAGCTGGTCACCCCATCTTTCAACTGCTACCATCACCTTCTGTAACTTCCTTCTTCTGCTCACTAGCAGTGTTCCACAGGGCTCAGTATTGTCCTGTTTAACATCTTTATCAATGGTTTGGAGAAGGGACTTGAGTGTAGCCTCAGTCAATTTGCAGACAACATCAAGTTATCTGGGAGGGTTGATCTGCTGGAGGGTAGGAAGGCTCTGCAGAGGGATCTGGACAGACTCAATCAATGGGCTGAGGACAATTTCATGAGGTTCAATAAGGCCAAGTGCCAGGTCCTCCACTTGGTTCACAGCAACCTCATGCAGTGCTACAGTCTGGGGGAGGAATGGCTTGAGAGCCGCTCAGCAGAAAGGGATTTGGGGATGCTGGTTGATAGGCAGCTCAATATGAGCCAGAGTGTGCCCAGGTGGCCAAGAAGGCCAATGGCATCTTGGCCTGTATCAAGAATAGTGCAGCCAGCAGGACCAGAGCAGTGATTGTCCCTCCGTACTCAGTACTGGTGAGGCCTCACCTCAAATCCTATGCTCAGTTTTGGGCCACTCATTTCAAAAAGGACATTGACGTGCTGGAGCAAGTCCAGAAAAGGGCAACAAGGCTTATGAAGAGTCTAGAAAACATGTCCTGTAAGGAGCAGCTGGGGGAACTGGGGTTGTTTAGTCTGGAAGAGGCTCAGGGGTGACCTCATTTCTCTCTACAACTATAGGAAAGAAGGTTGCAGTGAGGTGGGGGTCAGTTTCTTCTGCCATGTCTCAAGTGAAAGAACAAGAGGAAATGGCCTTAAGTTGTGCCAAGAGAGGTTCAGATCAGATATTTTAAAAATTTCTTTCACTGAAGGGTTGGTTAGGCATTGGATTAAGTTGCCCAGGGAGGTGGTGAAGTCACTGTCTCTGGAAGTGTTTGAGAGGTGTCTGGATGTGGCACTGGGGGTATGGTTTAGGGGTGATAATGGTACTAGTTTGATAGTTGGACTAGATGATCTTAAAGGTCTCTTCCAACCTTGATTATGATTCTGTGTGATTATTGGGCTTTTCAATGTTTGGCTCAATTGACACTATCAAGAGCTACTCAGGACTCTCTACATTAAGTTGTTGAGTTACAGGGTCACGAAATTGAAACAACTCTTCTGATTGTGAAGGGCATACACTGGGGTACATTGCCTGAACTCTGAAATGCTGGTGTGTATCAGGTAGTAACACAGCTGTAGGAGGTTCATTTGGGTCATAGCTGCTGCAGCTGTACAGAGACACTGCCTGACAAAGCTCATTTTATTCATCACTTTGTGGCAGTAGGATTCGCATCTCCATTTGTGATATTTCATCTCAAATGAGATCATAACTGACAGCATTACAGTAATCTCCATGGCAGTAAACAGACAACAACCACTAATCCCTCATCTGGTAACAATGGAGAGGGCTCTCTCCATTGACTTTATTTTTTGCATTTGAAATCAATTTGGTATAAAAGATGCAATGCTGGTTTTCACCTGACTGAAGTAAGCAGTGAAATCCTAGGGAAATAGTTTGAAAGTAGGTGTTTACTTCCACTGAGTTCTTTGGGAAGCTTCACACGATGAGAATATAATGTACAAAAGACCAAATAACTTTTCAAATAGTATATTTATTTACTGTATTTACTTTTCTGTTTTCATCTCCTTTAACTAGCATTGATACAAAAGCTGCAACTTTTGCAGTATGTTCCCTTCTTCATGAAATGGATTTTGTTGTTCGCATGTTCTAGTTTGTAAAAGTAAGCATTCAGGTACCGGCATTGCTAAGGGATTTTTTTGTTCAGCTTCTCACTTTAATTGAATTCTAAATTACTTCAGAACTTAGGTTGTTGGCACTTACAAGTTTCAAGCAAGCACCTGTATTTATATAGTCTCACTGTGTTTAAGAACAGTAAAACAGCACAGTGTGCCCACTAGGTTTTGTTTTATTTCAGACACAGGATATGATTTTTAATAACTCCTTCTCAGCTTGCTTGCTTTATGTTTGCTGATAATTACTGGTTTACACCTGCTATTGCATCACGGCTGGGCATTTCAAAGTTCTGGGTAATGTTAATTGAGAAATTAACAATTACCTGAATACGAGTAAAAAGTAAACATATGCAGTAACAAATGAGTAAGAGTGTTTAGTGGTCTAAATTTTAATTAGCAAAGATGAACAAATCAAAGAATCACTGCAATCATAAAAACCACTTGGAACTTAGAGAGGTGTGTTGGCTAGTTTTTAGTCTTCAACAGTTTTTTAAGAGTAGATATTGCAAAATTAGCTTCAGAAAGTCTGTAAAAAATATTTTACACTGTTGCAGGAAGGGATCCAGTGCTGATATCCAGCTCCAGTATGCCTGCGACCTTCCTAGAGAGCGTCCTGCAGAGAACAACTCCCAGGGGCACTGGCAAGCCTTCCTAGGCGACGGGTGATTTCAGCAAGTGTAGCAATATATTCAGCTCTTGTGAAATCACCCCAGGCAGACTCGGGGAAAGAGAGACAGGAGCCTCGTGGGGCAGTTCCGCAGAGGTAGCCTTTATTCTCCAGACCACCCTGCAAAGGGGAGGCCAGGGACAAAAGCTCCCTCCCGTCAGGGGTAGAGGCATGGGTTTATATGGGGAAAGAGGTGGTGGGCGGAAACCAATTAGTCAACGGGGTACAGGCTATTACCATGAAGAAACAAGGCATGTTGGGAACTTGCTATGACCCAGAGGAGAGTTGGTATCTCTGACTAGCTCCAAGGCAGTGAAAACGGCTCGTGCCTTGAGGGCTCACAGCCCTTCCCATTACACCTAGGTAACAGAGGCAGTACTTGTAGTAATTCTAGGACAGATCCCATTTGTCCTAGACATTTTCAGTACATTTTAATCAATGAAAAATTTCAGTAAAATAAAACAAAATATAAAATAAAATGTCTTTGAATTTTTCAATGAGAATTTATTTTTAGACCTGCAATTTGGTATATGTTTGAAAAAAACCAGATTGCGTACACATTTGTTAAATTTACAGAAAACATGAAATGTGGAAAACAACTGAGTAAAAGTTGTACTATTTGTGCTTCAGAAAAACATATGTTCCTATAATCATTTAGGCTAAAACATATCTAATAAAAGACATGTATTTAATTTTTTATCATTGATCAGACCTTCCTTGTTAAAGGAAAAAAACCAGCAGATCAGCCTTTGGACTTTTCTACACTTGAAAACTAAGTGACATGTCTTTGAAATACTCTTTTTAAAACAGATATTTCATTTTAACACTGCTTATTTGGAACAAGGCTCACGGGAATAAAACAAATAACACTGAGCTATGTAATAGAGTATTATAGAGTCCTTCAGACCATCTCTTGCAATGAATTTCCAATTGTGGCCCAGTCCTGGTTTTTATTTTGTACAGTACAAAATCTTTCATCCTCAATAATTTCCATTATTTTCTAATCCTACAAAACTTTTTTGAGCTCTTCTAAAGCTCATAAACCCCCAACATTCCATTACAATCTTTTTTTGAACACTAAAATTTTTGAGAGGATTTTATGTGTTTGGAAGCCAGCTGGTCACAGTTTTAATGTTTGCTAGTCTTCTAAAAATAAGTTCTTAATAAGCAATAAGCAGTGCTAATGAAGTCCCAAAGGCTTCCTTAGGCAGACAGGTCTCCCTCTGGAGACTTCCAAAAGCATCAACTTGTCTCCAGTTGCTCTGTGCGGAACATGTATTCAGAAGGATTGTTTTACTATGCATCTGAAATCTTGTACAGGATGTGTGTCTGTTAAGTCAGACTATCCTTTTTGCAAAGAATGTAACTTCTAATAAAAGCTAAATTATCTTCAGAAGAAGAAATGCTATAACCTACACATTGAACATTTATTTTTTTAAAGCTTTCTTCTACCAAGCAAATAAATTCTCATCACACGTAAAAACTGATCAGTAGCACATTGTGACAGTTTTGAAATACACCTAATTCATCTGGATCTGCATGAACATGTTAAAGTAACCTATTTCAAGCTAAGGTTGTATACATTGTTTTTAAAATACCATCTTTTCCTGCTGATTTTCCTTATTCCATGTCTTGGAGATCCGCTGAATGAATTAGTCCACATTAGCTGAAAGAATTCTGGAACAATTTTGCCTCAATGTTAAAAAACCTAAAATACATTTTCCTGAAACTGCTGTTATTTCCTTCTACAAAGAAAACATCTATATCATGTTTTCAATGTCAGAGAATTACGTTTTGTGTTACTTCAAAATCTAATTTTTATATTGTTTCAAAAATTCAAGGACTTTTGAAGAATTCTCATTCAAAAGATACCATGGAAATGAGTTTTCTTGTCAATTAATGGTAACCACTCTATGTGTACCTATCTCAGCAGTATGTTGCTAATTTTTGAACAGAGACACGATTCTTATATGTGATGCAAAATGAATGCCCCAAAAAGCGTGACAAAACATGACTGTAATGCACCTTAACAAATAAATGTGTTCTAGTAATTGCAAGCTCTGTCGAAGAGAAAAGTGGAGCTTTGAGACAGATATTTCATTTAAACTAGGTGTCTTGGGTAAGTCACATGTTTGAAATTGAGAAAATAAATTCTTATTACATTAGAAAATAACTAAACAGCAGACATATGCAAGTGCACTAAATCTAGATAAATGAGGACAACAGTATCTCCTTCTTCTTGCAGTGTTCTGGAAATCTTCTAACAACTGTAATAATTCTACTGTACCTTCATTTAATGGAGCAAGGAAATGAGAGATATTAATTATCATAAACAAGCACATAAATGTTTATAGCAAATAGCTGGCAAAACAAAAGGAATTACCTTGGAAAAACAATTCAAACAACTTGGAAACACAAAACTGTCAAGCCTAATTAGTCTAAAATTGAGAAACCTGCTTCCCCTATAGGATACTAAAATATTTCTTCTTGGAGATGGCAAAAGGGTCATGTAACTGTGGCATTATGTAGGACACCAAATCTTGAAGACAGAAGTATGACATGTCATATTTTGTCCAAAGGGTCCTCTAGGGACGTGGAATGCACCTGATCATTTTGGGACTGATACCTGACACAGACAATGCTTATCTCACAGCCCCATAGGCAGTACACCACTACAAATTGTGTCAAAAGTGCACTTTCACAATCCATTCTTTGTTATTGAGTGGTTTGGATTTTTTCTGAGGTAATTTATGGAAAATTAGCACAAAATGAGAGCAAAGTCACGGTGAAGGACTATCAAGCAGATAATTAACTTGAATATGATTATTGATAAAAGGTCATTCAGCAAAGGACATATGAAGGAATCAACCTAAGTCACTGTGCAACGTTAAGAGTGAAATGCTATTTCAGCAAATTCACTGACATGAACCACTCGATAGATTCTTTTCCTGATTATTCTAAAGAATGAAATCCCCTGTGGTGGAAAAGCTGCTTTTTACTGTCCTTCTCTATTGTCCAAGTACACTCAGAGTTAGCAAAAAATTGGTGGATTATTAATAAATCACTGTAAGTGGCCAATCCATCTCCATGGCTTTGGACTCATTGTATCTTCCTACTTTATCTAAATGTGGATGAATGATGATGACACATATACAAGAGATGATGCTTTTCACCTTAAATGTTTTTTGAAACCTATGTGCTTAATAGTAATTATGCATGTGTGTGGTGGAGGGGGAGCTTGTTTGGTCATTATTTGTTGGTTTGATTTTGTTGGTTTGGTTTTTTTTCCCCCAGATAAAACAATTTAATGTAATCAGTTCCCATTTTCAATACTATCAACTCTTGGAGAATATAACATTTTCCTGAGGAGATATAGGATGTAATTGCCTCTTCGTTCAAACTAGTTTTACACTTATTCAAGCGTCCTTACTTCATACACTTCTGTGTGGAAGGAAAACCAGTCCCCAGCTGGATTACTCAACAGTTTGGATTGGAAAAGATTTTTCTCACCAACTAGAAGTTTGTTCGGCACTTATAATGTTTTTTTTTTTTTTCATTTCACAGCTTTATTATTCACAGCGCCTTTGCTGGAAGCATTTGCACTTCCTGATTTGCAAACTACCTGCATTGCCTGTTCTCAGAGCGCAGTGAATAGCTCATATGAAGAACAAACACAGAGTTATGTATCAGAAGTTCTACAGCATGCTGTATTTTATTAAATAATAGAAACAAGCATTACACTATAATGCCAGTTATGTGCTAGTGTTATTTAATCTTTATGGGAAATTAAGCATTTTGTAGAATGCCATATTTTAGCAATTACAGTTAAGTAACTTTTCATTTTGCACTGGTCCTTAATTAACCTTATACCAAGGACAAGTACAGTTGCCTTAACCTTTGGTGCTTTTCACGCTCCATGAAAAGCACGAGGAATAATTTTTAAAGTATTTCAGGACAAATCACAAAGAATATGGACTTTAAATAAAGTCGTACTCAATGATAGTGGCATATGCATGAAGAGCGTCAGTTTCAGAAGCCATTAGTAGCAGAGTAATGAACTGAACTTCTGGTCTGAGTAATGAGCTTCTGGAGAAAGCTGAAGGAGTTTCTGTGAAGCCACTATGCAGTTATCTGAACTGGCCTATTAAGACTTGTGTCCTTCATTTCAAATTCTGTTAGACTAAAACATATCAGTACCACAAAAGCATGTTTTAGAAGCATACTTTTAATATCTGACAGAATAGGAATAATGTAAACACCGTACACAAAGCATATGATGGCACAGGGGACCTAAGCAGGGATAAAAACACATTCAAGGATCTTTCAGTGTTGTCTACAACATTTCAGCCCAACAGTTCTTGTGCAATGTGGAGCCATCTTTATATGTTTCTTTAAAAAGATGAACTCATTCTTTACACTTTGTGGGTACAATCAATAAATATATGAGCTAAGAAAGCTGACATAGCTAATGTTTAAGTGTGTAAAGACAGGGATTGCATTGGAGGCTTAAGAGCTTTAACAAACTTTTGGGTTTCCCTTTCTTCCCAACCACCCCTTCTTGTGTCTTCTTTTTACAAATTTCACTTATCACATTCAGTTATTGCTTTCTTTTAGATATAAATGAGTGCATGTAAATACATTTATTTTCTGTTTGGTGGGAAAAGTTTCACAGGACCACAGTGTAAAAATATTTTTACTGAATTATAGGGAGATCATATTTCCAGGTCCTAAGAAAAATAATTGGTTCAGTTTTGTTGTCACATGAATCACTGTAACTGTTCTTTGTTTGGCCCCATTGTGACCAAATCACAACGCAAATGTGGCAGTGACTCCCATCACTCAACTTATAATAAAATAGAGCCTTTAGACAAATATCACACATTTTTCCCTTGAGAATGCCCCCCGCATAAGAAGAAGAAAGATTAGAAAATTGTTTGACATCGTGCTCCACTTACCTATCTTTAGCTATTTAAAAATAAGACATCTATTGCCTAAGCATCCATTGCCTACAGAATATGGAAGCAGGAAAAAAAAAGAAGGGCCCCTTGTGGGAAATAAAGCACCTAGTGTGGGATGAAATGATGACTTGTCCTCTCCATTGGACATGCCTCCTAGACAACCAGTCTAGACACAATACTGAACTTTTAAACAACTAAGCTGAAATTAGATTGCATTAGCCTTGGGGTACTCACTGCTGAAGTGGTGAGCTTCCTGAAGCAAGCTTATTATTCTCTCTGTTTTTCAGTTTTCCATTTCTAAAGTCATCAGAATTCTTACATACTTGTATCATGGAAGATACTATGAAAAGACAAGAGCTAAACATTATGATATGTCCAGCTATTTCAGTTATGGTAACCTGAGCATTAATAAAATGATAAATAATACCTGAGCATTAATAAAATGTCAAAAAACTCGACATTTTTTCTGAACACTTGGTTCAGTACATTCTAGAAAACAGGACAGATAATGACAAGCTTTTATCTTCCCTTTTGCTCCTAAAGTAGCCCAAAGTATTTAATTTACTGAAATATTCATCAGAACCAGACAAAATGAAGGACAAAACTTATAAGAAATTTATACAGATTGTAATGAACTGCTGGAAGCAAAGAAAGGAAGGGTTCCACTTTCTTCCTTTGGGATCAGGAGAGGAATCCTATTGTCTGTTATAAGTTTGGAAGTTCTGTGTGACTGCTTAGTATGCAGTCTGAAGAGAGAATCAATCTAGATTAGCCTGTTCTCAGAGATTTGATTTTTAACTTCACTTGTGATATTGCCTTGGTTACAGAAATTAATGTCAAGTAGGCAACAAGGGGTTCAAGGATAATGTAAGTCAAGCAGGCTATCTTCTGTATGGGAAATGCTGTCAAAGGAAGACAAGAAAGTGCAGTCAAAGTCTTGCCAAAGGACGTTCTTCAGGAAAACACCCTACAGCAAATATTGCATGTCTAAAAATATTCAATTAACCTTGTGTTGCAAAAATATATAAAATTCCCCTATACGGTTATGCATTTATATTTATATATATGTATATGTACAGACCTCTCATTTCTGTTATGATCCACATACTGAGCCAAACTCAGGTATCCCTGTTCTCTATCATGAAGTGATCAGAATGTTTACAAAAAACTGGCTGGATTTTAAAAGCATTGTAACAGTGAGGACTTTCACTGAGATGAAAAAATGCTTCAGTATCATGGGACTTGGGAAAGTAGGTTTTCCCTTGTGTCTCCACATATTCCTGATTTAACAGTGAACAAGCAACTGGAAACTAGGTCTTCCACACTATAGGAGTGTTGCAGTGACATTTGAGTCATAAGTTTTAGGTCATTGGCTGATGTCAGGAGAGCCACAGCCTAATTTCTTATTTGAAATCTCTGGAGAGAGAGCAGTTTAAAAAAAAAGGATTCACAATCACCAGCACAGTCACAGGAACTAATACGTTTCTTGATCTAAACATAATTTTGTGTTTATCACTATACACAAATTTCAAGCCACTTTAAAAATATTTCTCTTCAGTGGGTTGTTTTATATTAATTCTATCGAGTCTGTGGAGTTTATTTCATTGTCAACTGAGATGATTAAACGTAATGATTCAGGTGATTGATGTGCCTCAGATCTGTTTCATGCTGTAACACAAGAAAGAGCTGGTAACAGGAAATTCTCCTCTCTGTTGACAGAGTTAGTCACATCAGTAGGTCATTCACTTATAGACTAATTTGGTCAGAGAGAAAAAGGATTGTGGTTTGTTGTAAATAGTTGGGGAGGAAATGAAGAAAGATAAAAGTTCCCATATCGTTACACAAAAGTACATATTCTTTGTTTTACCATTCCTGGATAAAATGATGAAATATTCATGACAGCAGGAACTAAGACATCTAATTCCTAGCAAGCTATCCTAATCACTAAGATAGAAGCCCATGGTAATTCCTGCAATGTTTTTTTTCAAGTTATGAATCTCAAAGTAGTCCATATAATCTGAAAAAGTATCAGTGGGACAGACTAAGAACTGTGTTTGCTGATGCCTGCAATGGCCTGTATCCCTCTGAATTTTGAGATGAGCAGCAGCCCTGAACCCTCAGTCATTAGAAATGAATCTACTCCCTACCCTGGTAGTATGTTTCTAACTGCTGAATTCAAGGAAGCAGGAAACTATCTCCCTTTTTTGTTGTTTTGGTGTTTTGTTTTGGGTTGGGGCTGTTTTTGTTGTTGTTTTTTTTTAATGCATCCTATCAGTTACGTGCTCTGACAACACTTAACAGATTGCATATTGCATATAAAGCAGTCAAATAATTTAAATTGTGAAGCCCAAAGAGGTTGGTGCTTGAGCTGGAACTCAGCTGTTCCACACTCTTGTCCCTGAAACAGGCTTTTAATAGCCAAGGATGAAACAGACCTTGGCAAGCAGTTTAAAGAGGAAATGCCATATAAAGTCAAGCAATAAATAGATGGAGCAGCATGAATAGCCATGCAAACTTCTGATGTACAGAGGTTTGTGCTTGCTTCTTTCAATCAGTGCTACTGACAATTATCTCCCCTCTCCAGGAACTAGAACTGTTGTAGAAGTGGGCCTTAGTCCCAACATCTTAAGGCCATTCTGCACACTGTGGGGTTTCGTCCCCTGATTTTATATTTTCCTTAGGAGACTGTAGTCTGTCAATAAAATAACTGTCACTCCAGTACTATAATACTCTGGTCATTTAAAAATATTCATTTAAAAATGAAAAAATACTTCTTTTTTTCCTTTCCCCTTGATCATCCTCCCTACAGCATAAGGCCTGATTTGACTAATTATACAAAAGGTGCTTTACCATGAAGAAGATGAAAGCCTAAAACATGAGTTATTAGGGGAAGTTTATCACAAGTACTGTGAAGCACTGGAATAGGTTCTGGAAAAGTTGTGGACTTTCCATTGGGATTTGGTGCTGGCAATCCCATAGTGCCATGAGTCTCCTGTAAACACTCTAAAAAGGCTTGGAAGCAGCAATTTCATCTGAACTGCTGAGCTCTACACACAAGACAATAAGGCAAAATTCTAACATACTAAATAATAATATAGTATAGTAATATGGTAACATGGTCTAACCATATAGTAATATGGTCTATTAGTTCAATCTTGGCCACTTTCTACCTAGTTTTGAGGGACTGACTTGTCATTTGGCTGTATCTCTTCAACCAATGTAGAAATTGAAAGTCAAGTCAGAGTGAAAGTCAAGAAAAAAGACTTGGGTCAAAGTATTCAGGACACATCTCAGAAATACTCATTATTCAGGTCATTGATCTTGCTACTTTGTTTTCAGAATAGGACTGAGTCACCAAATAGCATTGAATATTTTTTTTTCAGCTGTAGCATTCACAGGGAGCAGTATTAATGCAATCTATATTCTCTGACTTAATCAAGACTCCATCTTATGCTCTTCATTCAAAGGAATTTTCAATTTAAGGTCCTGGACTTTCAATGAGTCTATTCAAAGAGGTCTCTGTCCAGGCAGATAGTGAAAATGCAGACCTCAATTGCACATAGGATTATTTTTGTAATATCATATCTTGGAGAAAAATAATGAAATAAAAAGATGCCAAGTCCTGGTTTTTTATTTATTTGTTGGAGTATTTTTTAAATATGGCAGTAATATTACAAACCAAAAGACATAACAAGGACTTCCTAAACAACCTCTGATATTATCAAATGAGTGTGTTGCTCACCAAGACAGGCATGTGCTCGTCTTGCCATGGGAGTCCAAGTTTCTTCTGTCTTAAATGAATTTTGTCAAGTGTCATCTGAGTTTATGAATTCAAAACCATTGGTCAGATGACAAGAAACAGTTTCAGAGTCCTTCAGACATTCTGCAATAGATCTGCCAGCTCAACTCTGTTTCCAAAAGCTTTATCAACCCTTCACAGAGGCAAGTAGGGAGGTTGTCATCAGCGACTTTGAACACTCTAAGTCCCTTTGGTGAAGTTTAAAAATGAGACATACATTTAAAAAAATATTATTTGGAAGGAAAATATTGAGTGGAAGTCAGAATAGAGCACAGAACTGAACCAAGATTTCTCAGTTCTCAAGTTGTGATATAAACATTGGACAATTATTCAGCTATTTATCTGTAATTTTACTAGTTTATTAAAAGAAAAAAAAAAGAGATTAAAACTACTAGCTAATGCACCAGGGGAATGAAATTTAATTTTTTTCTGTAGAAGAAAGCAGTAGAAACTTTTTTGTTCCCGGAGTAAAAGAGATATTAATTACATCAATTGTTTACCAAATATTCAGTTAAAAATTGGATCTTCAATAAAATTTAGATTTATGGTCAAGATTTTCTTCTCAGGCATGGTTATGCAAAATTTACTTTTTCACTTGGATTTTACTTTAATTTTGTAAATGTAAACAAAATCTATTACCAAGTAAGGGAGCTGTCTTAGCTTTCTTTCTTCTATCTTTTTTGAGGAACTAAGTTTTTTCCTTTTTTATTTTTTTAAACTGGATGTAATATACTCAAATCCTGGGAAAATAAAAAAAATTAAAATTATCAAGATTTTTTAAATTATTCTTGAGTGTATAATTTAATATATTTTATATAACTATTTATATATAATTTCTAAATATGT